>JAJOOR010009405.1:0-57914 GCA_036250505.1 Solanum acaule
ATATTAAAAGATAAAAACTATGAAATAGTATAAGAAATATTTTAAAATTATATCAAAGTAAATATTTTTATGTATAAAATAAAATTTTAAAATTACATATTTAATGTCGGGTTGGTTTGGTCTCGGGTTGTTTTTTTTTAGTTAAAACCAAACCAAACCAAATATAGTCGGGTTTTTTTTCCAATACCAAACCAAGTCAAACCAAGCCACTAGTCGAATTTTTTTTCCAACTTAACTCGATTTGCGGTTTGATTCGATTTTGTACACCCCTAATTATGATATTGAGTGTCCTAGTTGGGTTGGGGGAAGGAATGTCCTTTTAACATATATCTTTATTTGGTTGGTCCACTCACCAATTATATGAGTCAGAGATTCATTATTCACTTGTTATATATCACTATATATACTAGTACTAGCTACTCATATAATAATAATTTAGCATAATTAGTTCATATATATAGATATCTTGTTTCACTAATAATGAAGAAAAAGGGTAGTGATTTGTTGCCATTTATTGCAATGGTGATTGTACAAGTAGGCTATGCTGGATCAAATGTTGTGACAAAACTAGTCATGGATACTGGTATGGACCCTTTTGTCCAGACAGCATACAGACCTATATTTGCCACCATTTCAATTGCACCCTTTGCTTACTTCTTGGAGAGGTATTATTATTCCCACCTAAACTTCCCTCTTAACTAATGTTATTTATCATCTTTTTGTTTTTCACACACTGACATTACAAAGAAGTTTAGTTATCAATAATATATATGAAGTGATAACCTAGAAAATATAATAACATTTTACAACAAGTTATACTACTTTGGACAATATAAAGTTCTTATAGTTTGGTTAATTACGTCCTTGCTCTCAATAACATGTATTTCCCTCAAGCAACGGTTTTGCTCCAGATACTCAAGTTCGGAAATTTATTTAGTAAATTCATGATTGAACTTTGTTTTGTATAAAAAAAACACTCCACTTGATATAAATGTTCAAGTTGAATGACTTTACGTGTATAAGCCATCATCCAAGACACTTGAAGAACCAAAAGGAACGAAAATGGTTTTATTCATATCTTGGAGGGTCAGGATGACATAATCAATGTGTAATTAATGTCACCCGTGGAATTTATTTTTCCTACTTTCATTATATATTGAAGTTATTAAAAAGCTTATCGGAAAAAATATTGGATTCGTATCGAACACACCCTTAGTACAAAAAATAGATAATACACAAGATATCCATGTTTAATTCAGCTATTTAATTTTTGTTGATGCAGGAAAACAAGACCAAAGTTGATACTATCTGTATTTTTTCAAATTTTCTTGTGTTCCATTATCGGGTAAGCAATTAGTATTTCCACTTGCTAATCTCTTATTTGATAAAGTGCACATGTTTTAATTAAAGTGAGCTATGAATAAGTATGGCCAATAATCTATTAAAATGTAGAGATAATTTAATCATATGAATTATGGAGTAAATAAAAATTAATTAATGTCCGACAACATACACTTGTATCTTTTGTGTATGTGTCTGTTTTTCTCATTTTAAGCTAATTAATTAAGTTAATTCTTTTTATACATATATAGGAAGACATGACGTTCTCCAACGTAAGAGTTGTGTCAAGTCGATGTTTAGTCACATAAGGGATAGGGTTAAATAATACAGAACCTAGGGTGGAGTTACTATACGACTTACGAGTTTGGTAGAATTCACTAATTTTGATCAAAATTTTACATGCATCTCAAGAAATCTGTGGATGTATGTATAAACTATATATGAAAATAAATTAGAACAAAATAATTCAACTAGACTAAAATTTCAAATTTAGACCGGCAAGGTGGAGCAAAACATGTATGGTGGCAGACCTACTAGTACAACAAGGACAAAGATTAAAGCTCTAGTAAAAATATTGATAACAGTCGAACCTTACATTTATTTATATTTATTTTATATACATACATGAGAGTTTCTGTTATGTCAGCTAGTATAATAGTATATGATTAATTAATTATTATTTTTCTTGTATATGAACGTACAGAATAACTGCGAACCAATATACATTTTGTATTGGGTTAAAATATACTACTCCGACGATTGTTTCCGCCCTCGATAATCTAATTCCAGCATTCACTTTTCTCCTAGCCGTCCCATTCGGGTATTTCTCTTTCTCCTAGCACAGACTCTTCAATTTTGATGTCGTATTTGTGTCAGATTATTCAAAAAAACATAATTTTTGGTGAATTTGACATGTACCCATTGACGATTTTGAAGAGTCTGAGCAATATAGTCCTAAATATTACTCCTACATTATTATATCAAAAAATTGAAAATTGAATTGTGTTAATTGATGTGTAGGCTTGAAAAATTGGGACTAAGAAGTATAGCAGGACAAGCCAAATTGATTGGAACTATAGTGTGTGTTGGAGGAGCTATGTTATTGTCACTGTATCGTGGACCTGTAGTGATTGGCCAATTGGGATTTCACTGGAAATATGCTGAAAACACTACTACTGACAAGGATGCCAATTCTACACATACAAATTTCTTTTTGGGACCTTTTATACTCATAATCAGCAGTATTACCTATGCATTATGGTTAATCATTCAAGTAATTAATTTTATAACTCTTTTAATTCATTTCAAAAAAATAAATAAAATAATTCTTACTATTTGACTATTTTTATTTATGTTAGGCAAGAGTGAATGAGAAGTATGCAGCTCCATATTCTAGTACCCTTTTGATGTTCTTTATGGCAAGTTTCCAGTGCTTGATTATCAGCTTTTGTGTCGTCCCAAAAGCTTCTGAATGGGCTTTAGATCCTATTAGAGCTATCTCTGTTGTTTATAATGTAAGTATCTTTAATTTCCTCTCCAAAATATTTGTTTGGTTTCTTTTATTTAATTAATTTGTTTTAAAATATTTGATTTTTACTGTAGGGAACTGTGTGCTCTTCACTAGCATTATACTTATGCTCTTGGTGTATAGAAAGGAAAGGTCCTTTATATGTCTCGATGTTTAATCCTTTGTTACTTGTCTTTGCTGCTTTTCTTAGTTGGATTCTGCTGAGAGAGAAATTATACCTTGGAATGTAAGTGAACAAAAATATCTAATATACTCTCTTCATCTTATATTAGTTGATCATTTTACTAAAAAGTAGCTATCATAGTTGAACATCATGGCATTAAATAAAATTTTCATATATTACCCTTGCAATTAATTCTTTTTCAAGTTATTCTAAATTTTTGTTAAATTCCCAACAAGTTTTTTAAGGGGTGAATTCGTAAAATTATCTTCTTACTTATAATTTTTTATATGCGTATAAAAAGAAAAATGATCAACTAATATGGGACGAAGAGAGTACTTTCTTTCTATATAATTTGTAAAATAGATTTGTTATTTTTAAATTATAAAAAAAATCAATTATTCTAGCATTAATTACTTATGATTTCCAAATCATTTTGTACTACTAATATCAATTAATAAGGATAATAAGGTAAAATAATCATGTCAACTATTTATTTTTTTAATGGGAATATTAAATTTAAATGAGACAAATAAAAGTGATCGGAGAAAATATTATACTAACTGATTGAGTTGATTTGTCTTTGTTAATTTTGGACAGAGTGGTGGGGTCAATGTTGACAGTTGTTGGATTGTATGGTTTTCTTTGGGGGCAGAAAAAAGAGATGGAACAAAGTAATAATAAAAATGAGATAGAGGAAGAGGACGTGGTGGAGGCTAATAAAGAGGACAACAAGGCTGACTTGGAATTGCAATTAATTCATAATTCAGATATCCATGCTTTTCCCATAAATATGAATTCCCACAACTAGCCTTAATTACTATATATTATAGGAAAAATTAGAGAAATTCCACCTTTTAGTTTACTTATTACCATTATCCCCTATAAGTTTTACAAATCTCCAAAATCCTTCATTTTCACGCATTAGATTAGTGTATCTCGCGCATCAGATTAGTGTATCTCGCGCATCAGATTAGTGTATCATGTATCAAAATGTACATCAGATTAGTGTATCATGTATAAAATGTAATGTATCTTACTTAACGATTAATGTATCTCGCGCAACAGATTAATGTATTAGCGCTTATATTATTGTATCCGTTTGAGAGATTTCTATAATTATAAACTTTTAAGGAATAGATTGTAATTTTTCCTTAAAAGTATGTGATTTCTGTAATTTACCTATTATTATAACAAAAAATATTGTATTGCGTGTAACAACTTGAGTTTCCTCCCTTTAACACTAGCTTTCAGTTCGAAAATGCACTACTTATTCATGCAACTTTCACACCTATAATTCCATTCTTATTCAAAATAGAAAAATTGGCATATTGTTCATTTTCCATCTTCTAATTATACATTAATATAATCCTAACTAGGAAAGTTTTGTTGCTAATATATATTCCTTTCTTTATAGTAGTGAAAGATAGAAACAATTCTATCTTAACGTAATAAAATATTTCTACACAAAATATACATACACTCCAACAAAAAAAAAAATAGAGTTACTACTATGTGTTGTAAAATTAATGCAAAATAAGACAAGAAATATAGAAGATGAAAGCAATAGAAATAGAGAGACAAGAGAAGAGAACTTTTCTTTCTTCCAAGTCTGTAAGTGTATACAATATGAATTCTTATGCTTCTATTTATAGTGTAACATAGAGACATACAAAATGTTAGTCATGAACATGACATTAAACATGAGTATAATGGAGGAAGTTATGGAGGTGAAAGGTTACAAGAATAATGATAATAAAGGTGGAGGTTATCTTCATAATGGAGAGAAGTAATATAGTAACTTCTTGGTGTAGTAAACATCCACAATATATTATTTTATAACACTCCCCCTTGGATGTACATAGATAATATGCCTCGTTAAAATCTTAGTAGGAAAAAACCCTGTGGGAAAAAATCCTAGTGAAGGAAAAAGAGTACACAAATCTTTTAATACGCTTTGAATGTTGCCTCGTTAAAAACCTTACCAGGAAAACCCAATTGGGATAAAACCATGGTTAAGGAAAAGAGTATAACGCGTATTTTTCTCCCCCTGACAAAAATTCTACTTGATATCTTGGAGACGATGCATTCCAATCTTATATCACAACTTCTCAAATATTGATGTTGACAATCCTTAGTGAATAAGTTTACAAGATTATCACTTGAATGAGTCTTTGAACGTCTATCTCACCATTTTGTTGAAGATCACGTGTGAAAAAGATTTTTGGTGAAATATACTTTGTCCGATCTCCTTTGATTGTATCCTCCCTTCAATTGAGCCATATATCATTTTCGTATATGGTGGCTAGAATATCCTTTTCAAAAGAAAATCACATATTTTCTGAATAGATCATGATTCCAACCAAACACACTCTCGACTTACTTTATAGATTAATATTATTTCTGCATGATTTGAAGAAGTGGTTACTAATGTTTGATTCTTTGAATGCCAAGATATTGTTGTGCCCATATGTAAATAAAAAGTCCATTTGTGATCGAACTTTTTGCGGATCAAATAAATATTCTGCATATACATAATCAAATTATTTCTGACTCGGAGATTGACCATTTCAATTTTATTGAAGCTCGTCTTTTCTTCTCAAAGAAAATCACACATCTTCTATGTGTTGAGTCACTTACTTTGTTAGTTTCTTGTCATAACTTGGATGATAATATGACAATCAGTTCACATAACTTTCGTTATGTATATCAAATAATCTTCTAGCATTTGCATAACTAGCAATCTATAAGTGCACCAATTAAAATAATACATGACATTACAAATCATTTTGATGAGATAAAAAAAGATTCTTTCTCTGTGTTAAGCAATCTCAAAACCATTGGGTACTCAATAGAATTGCTTTAAGACTTTTTAATCCTTCAAGAATTTTCATATAACATTCATCGTCTAGTTAGACATAATAATCATTCATTATACATACTGGAGACAAGTCTCATTGCATCCACCACTGGAGAATATATCTCCATTTAATAATGTCAGGATTTTTGCGAAAACCTTTTATACCCCGAGGCACAAACTGTACTTTATATCTTACAGTTATACTTGTAACATCTCGCAATTTGAAATAACTAGGAAGAAGCTAATAATTGGAAACAGTCATTTTTTGGAAAGAATATAAAAATCTAGAAATTTGTCAAGTGTGTTAAAGTTGAGTTTTTGGTCAACTTCAAACGACCATAACTTCTAGCTCAGGATGAGTTAGGTGTGTTTCCAGATATCGTAGGAAAGTTTTTGGAATGATCTTTCCAACGACACTGAGTTTGCGCAATTCTGGGTTTGTATGAGTGAGTTATGTCCTTTGAAAGTTGGGCTGTTGGAATAAGGAAATGGTCAACCCGGATTTTTAAAGGGTGTTTTGGTCTTTTCCATACCCTATTATTTCAATTCGTTTTAGTGAATTAATTAAGGGTCAAAATTGAATTGGTTCAGTTTATTCCTTTCACAAAGAATTGGGGTTTTGAAGAGAAAAGGAAAAGAGGAGAAGAGAAGCAAGATTCGTCAAGATTGTCGAGTTTAGTTTGTGGATTTCGTCGGGGGTGATCCCTACAAGATATGTGAGATCACATAGCATTGGGTTAGTTCACCCACGCGCCCAACTTGATTCAATTTCAGCAAAATATATTGATTTGAAAGTAAATCCCTTGAATTCTTGATGAAGTTCATTTGAATCCTTGTGGGTTGTGTTGGAGTTTTCTTGAGATTGATTCACATTTTTAGTTGTGTTTTCGAGTAGAATATGATGTTATTTGAGGGTATTGATGATTGTAAGTGTTTGGGGAAAGAACCAATGGAGTTTAGAGGGTTTAGAGCTAGAAAACGAAGAAGAAATTTCGTTGGGCAAATCTGGGCAGTGCCTAAGCGTCGCAGACCAGCTTTCAGATAGTGAATTCTTGATATTTTCTCATGCTTATCTATCTAAACACACTCCTAAACATCATGAGATCTTTCATATCACAAATCTCAATCCTTGAATCCAAAATTCAATTCAAGGAAAGTTAAGAGTCAAGTCAAGAGAAGTTCATAGAGTCTTCCAGAAGTCTTTTACAAATGATTTAATTTTGTTTTAAGACTTGAGTTTTGAGTTCAGTAAAGAGTAAAGTCGAAGTTCATTTCTTCAAAAGTATATGGGGACTATGTATTTCCAAAGAGTTTTAAATGTTTTCACATTTAAATAAGAAGGAAACTGAGATTTCCAAAGAGCCTTTGAGCTAGTTTCAGAAAAGAGTAAATGCTTTCACAATTAAGCAAGAAGGGAATTGAGATTTCCAAGATAGCCTTTGAGCTAAGTTTTTGAGCAATTATATCAAATCACAGAAAGAAGTATGTTTTTAAACATAAGAGCTAGTATCATTATTTTGGAGTAGTATTGAGCACCAATATGGGGGAGAGTTCAGACAACTCACAACCCCCATAAACCATGTAGCTACCATGGGAAGAAAAGGGTCATACTTTTTATATGATTCCTTTAGTGTTTTTTTGCATAGACTAGTGGATCCACTTAGTAGTTCAGGTTCTATACCTTCGGCAAGGTATAGGACGGCCCTGGCAGCGTGAGGCAAAATGCTGTATCATCACGATAACTCTTAAGTGATGGTTTTTGGTTAGAGAAACTCCCACAACAGTATTATGTATTTTTATATACATCAGAAATATTTGTATTTTTATATACAAACAGAGTTCATATTGTATCTTTGCATACATACAGAGTTATTATTGTATTTCTAAATACACAGAGTTGAAAACCATGTTTTAAAGCTTTTCTTTATATTGCATTTTATTGACACTGCTGTCTATTGAAATCAGTTCAGTTGAGTTCGGTTGAGTTGAACCAGGTAAGTTCTTGAGTTCCTTTCAAGCTTAAGTTATGTTTAGCATTTCAACTCGCATACTCGTACATTCAAAGTACTGATACCAGTTGATGAGTCCACAAATTGGACTCATTTGGGGCTATATTTTAATAGAAATTGTGTCCTCAAATGCTTATTTTATCTCAATATCAGATGAAAACTCTTAAGTTTCAGGTATTTGAAGTTTGAAGGAAAGCAAAGACACTACTTCGCAAAAAGGAACGAAAAGGCTGAAAAGAACAAGAAAATGAAGGCCTAAGGATCGTCGAGTCCACTTGGAGAGTCGTCGAAGGGTCTTACTTCGCCTTTTGTTCCAGTGTGTTGATCTTGAAGGAAAGGATCAAGTCGGCGGAAAAAAGGGAGCAGTCGACGCATCGCCGAGAAGTTTCGCGAAGCAGTACTATGTCGCTCAATGACCTAGAGCATGACGATGCTGAAGGATGGTGCAAGACGGCGATGAAATACACCAAAGGGCGAATCACCAAATTGATCGGCGATTCCGACTAATGTCACTGAATGATCCGCTGCAACACAGATTTTTGAAAACTATAAATACTCGTTGAGAGTTATAGCTTAGTATCATTATTTTAGTATCATCAGATTTTCAATATAGAATAATTAATATAATTTTAGTACATTTTTATTTTTGCTCTGAGTTTGAGAGGGTTTTGAAACATGAAGAAGAAGAGGGTTTCATCTCCAAGGATTTGGACTTGGGTCTCTTGGATTCTTCAATCTTGGCCTGTAACAAGACTTAAATCTTCATACCCATTTGAATACAAGCTCATTTTGGTATAAATTTCTATCTCTTGATGTGTGGCTAAAAACCCCAATTCTTGGGGTGTGATTTAGCGAATATGGGTTAAGATTGTTGTTAGGTCTTGCTTGTTGATAGATTAGATGTAGTTTAATGGTGATTTCGTCTAGTTGTTGTGGTTGAATTTAACAAATTTGTAGTTGCAAATACAAGTTTATTTATGTGTTTTCGTCTTGCTCGAGAGAGAGGTCGCGAAACCAAGACTACTAGATTGATGGCCTAAGGAGTGGGTCGACATGAGGTTCAACTCGAGAGAGTGAACCCTAGTCCCATATCCTAACACTCAGCTCGAGAGAGTGAGTGGGGTAAGGTGTAAGCTGGTCTTCATGCGGCAAGTGGGTGTCCGAGAGGAACCCATTTGAAACGGGGTAAGTTGTTCGAGAGAGAATTTATTCTCAAGTATAGCTTAGCCTAGTCCCTATTACTCTATAAATTTTCTATCGAAAGCATTTACCCAACAATTTAGATTAACCCGTATTCCGGTCACATCCCAAGAATCCCCTCTCATTCATAGATTTCTTTGTTATTTTTACTGTTTTTGCTATACTTGTGACAAAACCCCCAAATCGATATTTGACACTTTTGTGTCCCCCTTTAATTTACAATGTTTTTAATCGTTAATGTCTTTAGCTACAACTAGTTAGAACTAAATTTTATTTTTCTATTAATTCTCGAAACCACTCCCTTGGGACTCGACCCCAACCCTTGGTTGAGTTATTATACTATTGCACGATCGTAGACACTTGCATCAGAAGTTGTGTCGTTGATTACGCAAACTTCACCAGTTGGTCTGCATCTTCTTATGATGCAGACACATGTAACTAGGATCGACATCCAGCGCACCGTTGATCCAGTTTAGCATTTCAAAGTCTTGTGGTGAGCCTCCTTGCTTTTCGAAGGACCCATTTTATTGCTTCTAGTATTATTATCATTTCATTCGGATGTCGTGGGGCTTGTCTCGACATCCATCTCAGTTGTTTGAGAGGTTTTATAGATAGACAGTCATATGTTAGTTATTGAGTTTCTATTTCCTGTTTTAATGGTTGAGACTTGAGTTTCCATTTTTGGCCAGTGAATGTTATGCAGTGTTCCACATAACGAGCACCATGTTGCAACTCTTGCAACTGAAGGGACTTTTCAGCGGACTGTCTCATACGGACCTTCACGAGCATCTTTGAAACTTCGTTGATGTGTGTGGACCATTCTCGTTCAAAAACATTTCTCAGAAGTCAGTCCAGTTAAGGCTATTCCCTTTCTCGTTGATGGGAGAGTCTTGCAAGTGGCTAGCCGAGCTACCACGTGAATCCATCATTTCCTGGGAGGAGTTGGTGACCGTATTTCAAGTGCAGTTTTTCCCTCCCTCGAAGATGATGTCGCTGTGAGATAGCATCCTAAGCTTTAAACGTTTAGAAGGTGAGCCTCTGCACGAAACTTGGCTAAGCTTTAAAAAATTGGTGCTACAATGCCCAACCCACGGTTTGCCGGACAATGTGCTACTTCAATACTTTTACCGGAGTTTGGATTCGGTAAACAAAGGTGTCGCTGACCAACTCTCGCCTGAAGGCTTAATGCAGCAGTCGTATGCAGTAGTAACCCAACTTTTAGATGGTATGACAACCATCAACAGAGCATGGTACACTCGTGAGGACCAAGTCTCCCCTCTCACTTTCAAGCTATCCAAAGAGCAGATTGAAAAAGACAATGAGAGGGATTAGAACATGGCCAAAATCATGACGCAACTTGATATTCTATCCAAAAACATCATGGAGGCTAGTGCCCGTGGTATCAACGCTGTGGGGGTCGGGGGTGCTAATCCTGAACAGATGAAGTTTGAAGCCTTGTATAATGAGGGGGTAAATTTTCTAGCCAACCAAGGCGGTGGCTACCGCTCAAATTACCCAAGGTAGGGTGGTAACCAAGGTTGGGCTAGAGACGAAAGTTGAAAGGACCGGGATCATGAATGGAGGGACCGTAATCCAAATTGGAAGGATGGGGAGAAGGATAGATACGTGCCTCCCCATGAGCGCCAGAAGCCAAATGATTCGGACGGTGGTAGGTCTGAGGATATGCTCTCGCGCATCCTCAACAAGGTTGAAGGGTCAGACAAAATGCTAAAAGGCATGAAAGAAGATGTGTCTACCCTTAGCCAGACCGTCACCTCTCATTCAGTTTCAATCAAGTAGTTAGAGACCCAGATGGGTCATATCTCTTTGCACCTAAATTCGAGACAACCAGGGGGTTTGCCGAGTGATACCATGGCTAACCCCAAGAATTAGGTTTAAAGGTGAACTTACGTCGTGCCACGACGTTAACTAAGGCGCTATTTGGGAGGCAACCCAAAACCACTTATTGCTTTCTTTTGCTTTGATAAAATAATGGTATGTTGAGTGTGCAGATGGAAGTGTAGAGAGTGAACGAAAAGTGCAGATTGGCGAGTAATAGATCCAGTCGGCGAGTCGCCAAAAGGATCGGCGAATCTGATCTCAACCTCCGTTTGACTCAAGACATCGTCAACATTAGAGTCTGTAAAACTCGACGAGCTTTGGAAATTATTGGCGAATCACCGACAATGTCGGCGATCATGATGGAAACTGCCGTTTTGACCCCTCGTAAACCAGAGGTTCTGTAAATTTCGGTGAAGAAACATAATAGTCGGTGTTCCGCCTAGTGAGTAGGCAAGCTTGACTAATGTCACCGAGTGGGCAAAAACTGGACAGTTTTTGCAAGCCAAAGATTTAAAAGTTCCAAATTCATTCACGTTCACTCACTTTTTGTCTGTTTAAAACCCACACCTGCACTCTAGTTTTGTATCTCTTGCACTTCTGGAGTATTTTGGTTCATTGATTTGTGCGCAGATTTGGATTGTATTGCCGCCTAGCTTTTCGGTAGTATTTCAATCAGTACTAAAGGTTAGCCTCTTAATACCTATAATTATTTTGCTAGCATTGTACTCATTTGCACACTCTTTGACATTGTTAAAAGCTGTTGAACCTCCCTGACTAGATAAAATTGGTAAAGCGTCTATCGTTATTCGATAATCTTGCTTAAACTGTTAAATCTTGCTCTCCGATGTATCTAGTTGAGTTAATGTGTGATGGGTGGTATTTGTACGTTATGGGTCTTGGATAAATTTGTGCTATTTGTGCTTAAATTGTGTTTTTGGGGGTTGTGGGGCCGATTTTGAAAAGTTGGGTAAAAAATTGGCACGATAGGTGATTCGGCGAGCTGTGACGAGCTCGCCGAACCACTCCGCGGTACGCCTAAATACCCTATCTCTCCCTTACTATCATGCCTTATTTGTTGTGGCTTTTGTAACTTTCGGCGAGAAGCACATGATCGCCAAGTGCACTTGATGACTCGCCGAATGACACCTTAATCACCCTTTGTCTGCACCAATAACTCCTTGTGCACTGTGACCTTCAGTGGATTGTCTGTGGCTAGCCGAATGGATTATCTAGTTTTTCTGTAGATAAAAGTTTTTGTTTGGGTTGTCAAATATGTTCTAATATTATCTCAAGACTTTGAAGAAATGGCAAGACCAAAAGTTGCAGGAAGAAACATGCCACCCAGACACATAAGAGTACAATAGTTCAGAAGAACAACTCGCACTCAGAAATAAAATTGACATGCATGCACAAGGAAACATATGCTTGCCTATTATGTACATCTCCACTAATTAAGCATGCTCGAATAGAATCAAATAGGACTTTAATGGGTTGTAATGTAGGCTAGGGGACGGGTAGGAAAACTATATAATAGTGACTTACACTTCCTTAAGCACTTTGCAAATTTAGACTTCATCACCCATTATTTTCTTCTCTTTATTTTCCGCCCTCTCTTCAACAGTTATTTCACATGTAATTCTCATCATCTCAAAAATGTTTCAATCATTTTTTTAAAATTTTTTTAAGATATATATATGCCTTTTCACTAGCCACCCTCAATTGAGGTGCACAATATCCTTGGTAGGACCAGGGCCAATGTTTGAGCTTACTTTTATTTTTCACACAACATATCAGGGCCATTTGTTTTCACATTCTTTCAAAGAGGACTTTTTAAGCACTTTGTAACTATCATTGATTACCTTTTCACTCAATCATCCCTTTTTCTCAGAATTGATAATTAGAATAAGTCTATGCTATAATGCTAAAGAAAGCAAGGTGCAAAAACTGGGGATTCAACAAAATAGTCAAGGGAAAAATATGGCTACCAACAAAAGGCTACAGGCTCAAAAGGGCAAACTAGTGATATAATATCTCAAAAGGTGAATATTTACCAGACAAATCAAAGAAAACCTATTATCATCTCCTAAGCAAAGCAACACTTTTTATTTCGCTTCAATAACATGCAGGACAAGTTCTAGACTAAGATGCAAAATATGGAATAACCACAATCTCACCACACATGGCACAAGTATCAATCAAGATGAATCAATTCCACTTCTAAGAGAGACGGGATCATAACAAACTACAAAAATAAAATAAGCTATATACAAAGTCACAACCATGAGCATAGGTGTCAAAGAGTCTGCAATTTCCTTATCACTCAAGCATTCAGAAGAAAGTACTACTCAAAAATTAGGCCTAAATAACAAGTATCACACCACTTAAAAGGGTCTTTTCTTTTCTCTCAAAAAATAAAAATTAAAAGAAAACTTATTTCTAAAAAAATAAAGACACTCGGTTCAAAGGGACTATCCTCAGGAAAAGAACCAAAAACAAAAGCTAAGGAACCCATCCTAAAAAAGAAAAGACTCAATAAAACAGTAAAAGCTAGGAATTCATTCCTCCACCCCACACTTCAAAATATGCTATGTCCCCAAAGTATCAAATAAAATTTAAAACAAGGGTTAGGAAAACTCCTTGAGGCCTTTAGGCCTAACTAGTAACATGTTCTTATAATTTTCATCAAGGGTCGTCACCCCACACTTAAGCTCAAACGTGGTCCTTAGCTCCAAATTTTGGATACTCTGACTTCTCCAAAATCTGTAAAAACAACACAAGAAAATGACACTAAAAAAAAAAAGTTACACTATAAATTAGGTTGCCTCCCAATAAGCGCCTAATTTAACGTTGTGGTACGACACAAGTAAGTTCACCACTTTTCTTTCCACTTTGAACTTATGAATTTTACCCCTAACTTTGCATCAATTTTTCTTCTCCTCTCTAGGGGCGGTGGTATAAAGATATAGGAACCAAGTAATATATGTCGCATCTTGCACTTCTTGGCCCTTAGGTGAGGAATGCCGTTTTGTCTACGTGGACCAAAAAACTTTAAGATGTAGGGGCCTTGTACCTCATCTATACACTCATCCATTAGTTCAGATGATATAGAAAAGTGTTTTGTATGAGATTCAAAATGCCTCAACTCCAAAGCAACATTATTTACAACATTCTCACTTTTGTACTCTTTCTCAACATCAATATTACGGAATAAGGTATAGTTGAATGGTTGAAATTCCTCTTTTTGCTCCACTAGTTGGTCATCATCCACAACAATTGGTAATTGGGCTTCAGACGCCTCAATCTTTTTGTTCAAGTGAGCCTCTAAGTCATGAATATCTGAGCCAAATTGATCTATTTCTCGTGTGAGATCAACTCTTCCTCCAATCAGTTGAGTTGTCATGTATGTCAGACTATCATAAATAGACTCTTCAAGCTTTAGAAGTTGAGTTTGTCCTTGTATCCAATATTGGCTCACTATTTCTGTTTCTCCATAACTTCTCCTTGTTGGGCTTAAATCTCTTCTAATTCAGCTTGGATTGTAATTTCTAATTGAATAGCGTCAAGCTTATCTAGTAATTTCATGATTTTTTTGTGCCCTTCTGTGCATTCAAATATTTGTTCAGTGATTTTTAAATTAACTTTGTCCAGCATGTCCGTACATTCTATAAGTGAATTCACATTGCGCGCCTCTTGTTTTGGACTCTCCACTTCATTGCCCCTACCAACATCACAAATAATAGAAGAATCATAATAGGGGTTCGGGGGAAGGGAATAAGATTTAGGGCAATCATTCCAATGAAAATATTAATGACCACATATATGACATAAAGGACATTCATCACCCAACCACGATTTATCCCAATCATCCATATCAATAAGAGTACCAAATTATTCAAAGAAAGAAAAATAAAATTAATTGTTCAGAAAAAAAACTAATTAAAAAAATACTTAAATAAATAAAAAGATAAGGTATAACCTAGAAAAACAATTAATTTCTAAGTCTCCGGCAGCGGCGCCAAAAACTTGTTGCTCCTAATTGCACACGCAAGTGTACGTGGTCACGCAAGTAATATAGTGGCTCTTAAAAGAACCAGATTATCGAACCCAAAGGACTTGTTAATTAATTATTTTTTACTAAATTATACTAGTCCAATTATTTATTTAAGAGTGTCAAAAGTGTTTTATTTGTATTTATAAGGAAAAGAATGCAGGAATTAAATAACAAGATTACTTACAATGGTTGGAAAATTCCAGGGTTTCAACATGCATTGGATCTCATGTATCGTATTCTTGGCTTAGAACTAATTTTAGTTGTCAAGTTACTGGTTTACATGGTTAATTGTATGAGTTGGGTATCAAACCTCTAGTCACCTACTCCAGTTAGTAGTCTAACTACATCGTTTAGCGGGGATAAACGTGCCTAACTGGCGAGCATTTATATTTTATCCTGTTTCATAACCAAGCAAGTTGTTCGTCCGGGTGTCAATCCTAAACACAAATAACCTTAATCAAATGGGTCGATCGAGCTCTCTATATTCTCTGGTCTATCTTACCTCTCCTCTCTCGATTTTAAGATTAGTTAATATATTTATCTTATGGTGATCAAGCACAAAATACTAAAACAAGAATATAGAAGTAACTTATAATGACAACCAAAAATTAATTCAAAAAAGCCTTTAAATAATCAACAATCGATTCGTAGCTACAGCCCCAGAACAAGGGCGTTTAGCCACTAATCTCTAAGAAAAGAAAAAGAAGAAAAAAACTCTAAAAAGTATTGATAAGTTTTTACTTGATGCCCTATGATTCCTCAAATAATTATTTCTATGGACTTTTTATAGATATAGAAAATCCTAAATAAAATAACTGAGTCCAAATAAAATTAGGAACCAAAACCTTAACGGAATTGGATTCCGCGTTATACGCGTATTCTGGGTAACCGTTGTGTCTCATCACTGTAATATGACACGTGGCAGCAGGTTGTAAATTTGCAAAATTCCAATCATCAGTTTATTCATTTAATCCATTAAACTGCCTCCTTGATTTCCTTCTTCAACCTTCCATATTTAATTCGTTTTAGCTTCAAACTTCTTCATCTTTATACCAATTTACTCCTACAAATAAAATACACTATTTAGCACAATCCTTAAAATTCATGCTCAAAAAGGACAAATATAAATAATAAATGTGAGGCAAATAATGTTTAAACATATGTATTTTTGGCCTCACATCAATCATTTTGATAATTTGCTCCTCTCTTTCCTCAAGGAGTTTTACGTTTGGAATCGATTGGTCTTTCACGCTTTTGGCGTACCATAGACTCTGTCCTTCAAGGACTATTTATTGGAGCATTTGCAGCTTAATTAAAATATTGGGTCAGCGAATACATCTGGCAAATTATGTTCAACATTTTGCAAATGAATTATCTCTTGAACTTCAAGTTCACATTTTTTTAACGAGGATCTAGATAATTCACCCCACACATAATTTTCAGCTGCTAAACATATCTCCCCTTAATGTTAGGAAATCTAACATTTACCCCCAACCTCATTTGGGGATCTATCTTTGTGCGTGGTGGAGCAATAAAATCATATTTGCACACATCAAATTTTTAGATGGAAATTATTTGGTTCCTGACTTTGAACCAATTGTGATGGGAGAACCTTGTTGGCTTGATGCATACATGTTAAATAAACTCATCTCATACCAAATTTATTTGAGAGATATGTTCTCATAATCAGTGGTCTAGCTATAATTGGAGGCAAACAATTTCTTCTAAACCAACCAGTATTATCAACATAATTTTATAGTTTGGAACTGTGCTCTTAATTTAATAATTTGAGCAAACAACCTTACAAAAACTAATTTGTAAGTTGATACAAATGCACATGTGACCATACCATAGATGCATCTATTAAATCATAATAGTAAGTGGTCCACATGGCAGGTGAACGAGCCCATATTCACCTTTCTATATGTTCCAAAGAATTTCAGGGGATACAATCCCAACCTTAGTTGATACTGTTATCATTTTGTCATGAGAACAAGTAACAAAAGAGAACCTCAAAGATTCTTTTATTTCTTCAAGCATATAGCCACGTGAATTCTCAATTTCTTTTGCATCACATTTAAATCGGAATGGCCAACCAGTTATGCCAACTAATATTTATTTTAGTAAACTTCTAGTTTACTTTTGCATGTGATTTCTTCATCATGCCCATATTTTTATTCAGCAAACAAGAGAAAGACGGGTAACCTTTTATGTAAATATTCATAACCCGCTTTGATTGTCATAATCTGAAGATATTTTATCTTTCAATAATTTACATTCTCAATATAATATTTTTTTTCAATTTCTCCGAAACTTAAAAAGTTTCTTTTGAGACTTACTACAACCTCAATTTTATGAACTATGTTCATTTTCTGAATAGTAACAAATTAGTCCTTCCGAAACTCTTAATTAATTTTGTGTACTGCCACAAATTTCACAACACCAATCTTATGGTGACCATCTCCTTGAAGGAGAAAATTATTATTGTCATGGTTAAAATTATTAGATGCAAGACTTATTTCTTGACAACCGATGATAAATTTATGTTGCCACACAACAATATTTATTTTGGTCATGACCACAACCTTTATAGAAAAGAATTATTTCTTTCTTTTGTCTTCCAAAAGTTCATATTAAACATAACACAATATTTGTGTAGTACTCAAAGTATATGACCAAAATGATCATTTATGTCAAAAAAAAAAAATCAATATCTCAAACCTCCCGTAGAGGTGAGATGTGGCATTTATCCAATCATACATGAACATGTCCTTATCCATACGAACACAAGTCACATTCTCTTCAAAAAATGACCATAACCTTTTGTACATGCTCCATGAGTTTTTATTAGTCATACTTTGATATTATCAAATTTATTTGACACACCTCAACATCACTTTAAAAGTACTAAATGTACTATCACTTTGTATTTCTTTATTTTGATGGAGGATTTACATAACTTTCAAATTGGGTTGCACCAACCCAATGTGCCCAATAACCTTTCATACCACTTTGATGGACCATCTTAAGAACCCATAATGTTCTTCCTTTTAATTACTATAATTAACCATTAACATTTTACCACACACATATTCATACATTTAACCACTTGTCATTTTTAGACACATTATGTCCTGCTACCACATTCACATAAGAGAATGAAGCAAATCAATTGAACAAATTTCATGACTTTTATCAAGAGCATATTAATTTGCTCAGTCATCATTACATCGTCATTATGTAACGTTGGGACTTGAACCCAACGTCTTACCCATAAGAAGGCATTTTAGGTCATTATTTGTTGGGACCCAACCCAACATTTTATTATCATGATGCACCAGGACTCTCACCCAATGTATTACCCTCTTGGTGCGATAGGACTTGAATCCTTCGTCTTACCCTCAATCAATGACATAATAAACCAAATATAATAGGACTCACCATTGAGCCTTAAAAAAATATTGCCACTTCGTGATTAACATGCACAAATAAATATAGAACAAAAGAAACACAATAAAAATATTCTCAACAAAGTATGTACTAATATCTTAAAATTGTCAAAACAGAGAGTTACATACAACATTATTTTATATTATGTTTGGTGCACAATAATTAAGCTAGTGAATTACCATTATAAGTCAAAGAATCAATTGCATAGAAAGAAAATAATAATTTCAATTACACTAAAATAAAAATACTCACTACCACCACCCCTTTTTCAATTTCCATGTGAACCCAAAATATTTCACACACAAAACAAAATAAATTAAAAGCTAATGTAATAACCAAAATAGTGAGCATAATCATAAATAAAATATAAAATAAGTTTCACATACAAAAGAAAGTATATATAGTCATAGGTGAAAAAAAATGCACAGTAACAATAATATTAATCATTCACCTTGTTCACAAGTAAAATATAAAATAGATTCCACAATAATTTACCTTGTTCCCGAGAGAGAAATAAACACAATTATTTTACCTTGTTTTATTTACTTTGCTTCAATCCTGCAATGGTAGAATATTCGTGTTGATAACGTCTTGTAAATTTAAAGCAAAATAAGACAAGAAATATAGAAGATGAAAGCAATAGAAACAGATAGACAAGAGAAGCAAACTTTTCTTTCTTCCAAGTCTTCAAGTGTATACAATATGAACCCTTATACCTCTATTTATAGTGTAACATAGAGGCATACAAAATGTTAGTGGAGAACATGATATTAAACATGAATATAATGGAGAAGGTTATGAAGGTGAAAGATTACAAGAATAATGATCATAAAAGTGGAGGTTATCTTCATAATGGAGAGAAGTAATGTAGTAACTTCTTGATGTAGTGGACATCCACAATATATTATTTTATAGCACTACAGTTTTAAAGAAGAGAATTTTTAAAAACAGTTAAGACTAGAAGCATAACCAGACTCCTTAAATAATGTTTCTCTAATTACGAACCATAGCTATTGATGTGCTATAGAATTAACCGAATGTATATTTGGCATTTCTAGTCTTTTACCTAAATAAAAATGTTTGACATTATTTAATTCCTGGATTAGAAATTTATTCCTTGATAGGTTTGTTACTTAAAAAATCTGTTTTAAGACGGAATTCTTTTCACAAATCACGCAAAGTATATTTTCACAATTCAGAAGCTTAGAACATCTTCCTTGAAAATTTGTTCTTCGATTTTCTTGAGGTGAAATAAATTAAGAAACAAAATATAATTATGAGTAACTTATACAAGTAAGAAAGTATATAAATACAATTAACTTTTAGATGAATAAACAGTATTGGATAAATATAAGAGATATACAAATAAGTAATGTTAGCATTATTACTTCACCTAACATTAGTCCAATTTGTTTTTCCAGATTAAAAGTCTGCATCATTACTTTTACTTCTACAATATATACCACCCAATTTTCATTGAAAAAATCCTCGACATAAAAGGCCAAACTAATGATTGTTCCTTAATTCCCTATATGACTTGTAGCCAAGAAATACCCATAACAAGTGAAGTTTCAATAGTCATGCATATTCCAAACTAGAACATAGTACAACTATAAATTATATCCTAAAAACTGCTTCAAAATACCATTTCGAAAGCGAATATGTTCCAACTTTTATCATAAATGTTTTAACTTTTTTCTGAAAGAATAAATTATTTTCTTCCATATTTGGTTTATTTTCCTTGAAAGAAAAGTTTGGAGATCTATAAATTAAAGATTTTTATTCTTATAGCATAACACAACAAAATTCACAATGTAGATGTTTAAGAGTTTAGTTTATTGGGAGATCTATTCTCTCAATAGTTTTAATATCTTTTTTTTATATTAGTTTTCATATAATTTTATTATGTTTTTCGTATGACTTTTTGTTATCTAAATTATCATGTCTATGATTTCCAATTGTAAGCTTCCGCATGACGCCCTAATCACTTTCAAAACCAACAATTCCCTCCCTCACCAAAGCTTAAGATTAACAATTCCAAACAATCCTCACCACTACCATCACTGAATGGCAATGAAAAACAACAACCTCAATCACCCCAACCTTCAGCGCAATATCGGCCAAGTCATTCATAAGAACCATACCAACTGCCTATGATGACGGAAATACCTAGCTACACATAGGGTCATCCGGCTTTTTAGAACCTCACAAACCCATTGACTCCTTTTGACCAGAAATACTCAACCCAAAATACACGTCTCTTGGCAAGATTCCCTAATATAGTCCAAACATCTTATGCAACTATAAAGGGAGTAACCTGTTAGGGTTTTACCCTGATTTTTTTACTTTATTTGAAGTTTATTTTTTTCTAAAAGAAAAGACAAAACATTACCATAAATGTTTTTACTTTTCATGAAAGAAAAATATATTTTTCTTCCATATTTGGTTTATTCTTTTTCTTAGAGGAAAAGTTTGGAGATCTATAAATTGAAGATCCATATTCTCATAGCACAACACAAGAGCATCCACAATGTAGTCATTTAGAGAGTTTTGTTTATGGGGAGATTTTCCTTCAATAGTTTTAATATTTTTTTTATTAGTTTTTCATATGTAGGTCGATTGGCTAAACCATATAATAATATTTTGATTTTTAGTATAACTTTTTGTCATCTAATTTATCAATCATATTATTTGCAATTGTAAGCTTCCGCATGACACCTTAATCATTTTCGAACCCAACAAGTAGTATCAGAGCACATGGTTCAATAGTCCCATGATCCAATGGTTCAACAAGATTTAAGAAAGGTTCAAGCGGTTTCAAACCAATTTGCAACAAATTTGATGATAATGAAGATTTTGTCCAACTACATGTGGAGAAGAAGTTTTAAACCATCACTACTAAAAAAACAGTGAATACCGACCTCCGGAGGTCCGTATTCCCTGAAATACTGACCAAATACCGGCTTCCCAGCTTAGGTCGGAAAAAGCTTGGTCACTATTCAATACCGACCTCTAGAAGTCGGTATTTACTGACCTCTCGAGGTCAGTTTTAATTTTAAGTCGGAAAATTTATTATTTTATTTTCCGACTTCGTGAGGTCACTTTTATATATTTGTTTATTTTTTATTTTTATTATTTCCGTCTTCCTAAGGTCAAAATATTTATTTCTCATATTTTGGAATACCGACATCTGGACATCCATTCATGACCGAACGTAATAATCTTGCTAGAACTTGGTTTGTACAGTAATTTACGATGTTCTATTGTCTATTTCATAAAATGAGATAATACATTGAAGGTGATATACGTACAAATAATTAAACAATTAATTATATAAATATAAAATTTATAATTAATTGTTATCATGACATTTGTACGAGTATTATCTCACATATCATACTTGAATGGATTATATGTTAGCTCTTCACCTCTACATCATTACATGAGATATTAAGTTCATGATTTGTCGACGGACTGATAAAATTTGTACATTATTCTAGAAATATAAGTGTAATATCTCCTAATTCATATCAACGTAGTTTCATACTCTAAATATGGATTATTGATGCTTTTGGTTTATTCCACGAATTCTAACTTTTTATTTATAAAAGTATACAAAATTGTTACACTTTTTTAAACAATTAATTGTAGGTGTAAAATGAATATTTAGTATTATGCTAGGAAAATTATGATTAATGTTCAAATAGGAACATTTTAAAGAAACCGACCTCCGGATGTCGCTTTTATTAAAAGTAATTAAATAAAATAAAAATACCGACCTCATGTTATATTAATTTATTTTTTAATTTATATAAAACCATCATCTAGAGGAAGATTTCTTTAAAATTAATTGAAATATTAATTTATTAATTTTCTGGAAGTCACTATATAAATATTTTAATGAAAATTAATTTAATTACATACTATTTAATTTTACCGACTTCTGAAAGTCGATATTATAATTATTTTTGTTTTTTATTTTACACAAAACTGTCCTCCGGAAGATGATTTAAATAAAAATTCACTCAAAATATTTGTCAATTTTGTTTTTTATATTTAATTGAGAAAAAAATAAAATATTGTTATTATATTTATTTAATTATTTATTTAATACCGACATCAAAAGGTCAGTTTTTATTGTAATTTATATTTCCAGGAAAAATTTTGACCTCCTGACGTCAGTATTTGGTTTTCCCTCTTTATTTTGCATAAAAACCGACTACTTGAAGTCGGTTTTGATATCAACTTAGTTTCATACTCAAAATATGGATTATTGATGTTTTTGGTTTATTCCACAAATTCTAACTTTTTATTTATAAAAGTATACAAAATTGTTACACTTTTTTAAACAATTAATTGTAGGTGTAAAATGAAAATTTAGAATTATGCTAGCAAAATTATGATTACTGTTCAAATAGGAACATTTTAAACAAACTGACCTCCAGATGTTGCTTTTATTAAAATTAATTAGATGAAATAAAAATACCGACCTCATGAGGTCGGTATTTTATATTAATTTATTTTTTAACTTATATAAAACCGTCATCCGGAGGACGATTTATTTAAAGTTAATTGAAAATATTAATTTATTAATTTTCTAGAAGTCACTATATAAATATTTTAATGAAAATTAATTTAGTTACATACTATTTAATTTTACCAACTTTCGGAAGTCGGTATTATAATTTTTTTGTTTTTTATTTTACACAAAACCGTCCTCCGGAAGACGATTTAAATAAAATCCATTCAAAATATTTATCAATTTCCTTTTTGATATTTAATTGAGAAAAAATAAAATATTTTTATTTATTTATTTATTTAATACTGACATCAAGATGTCAGTTTTTATTGTAATTCATTTTTTCGGGAAAAATTTCGACCTCCTGAGGTCGGTATTTTGTTTTCCCGCTTTATTTTGCATAAAAACCGACTACTTGTAGTCAGTTTTCTAAAGTTTTTATTTTATTTTATTCTTTTTAAAAATACCTACCTTCGGAAATTACCGACCTCCATTTGAGGTCGGTAATTTTTAGGTCGATATTCACTGTTTTTTTAGTAGTGCATATTTTCAACATTCATGCTGCTGCAATTTTAAAAATAAAAACAAAATATTTTAAAACCATTTTTAATCCATATACTTTAAAGCTTATTTTTAACCATGACAAGCAGCAATAATGGAGATTTTGTGAAGAACAAGATTATCAAGCATATGAAGAAGGCGGATCAAGTTTTGTCAAGAAAAATCCTGCCAAAAGGGGAGATTTGTTAGAGTTTTGCCCTGATTTCTTACCCTATTTGAAGTTTTTTTTTCCTTAAAGAAAAGACAAAACATTACTATAGATGTTTTTACTTTTCATGAAAGGAAAATATATTTTTCTTCCACATTTGGTTTATTCTTTCCTTAGAGGAAAAAATTGGAGATCTATAAATTGAAGATCCCTATTCTCCTAGCACAACACAAGAGCATCCATAATGTAGTCATTTAGAGAGTTTTGTTTATGGGGAGATTTTCCCTCAACAGTTTTAATATTTTCTTTTTATTAGTTTTTCTTATGTAGGCCGATTGTCTAAACCGTATAATAATATTTTGATTTTTAGTATAAGTTTTTGTCATCTAATTTATCAATCATATTATTTGCAATTGTAAGCTTCCGCATGACGCCCTAATCACTTTCGAACCCAACAACAACCTTTGGGAAGGATGGACTTAGAAACAAATCAGTTCAACATGAACCTGGAAATGTCTCTGGATCTAGGAGGGAACTCAACACCAAAAGAAGTACTAGTATTAAAGATATTACTCTAGAACTATATAGGAGGACATAACACAAACTGTTAAAAGCTATGCTCCTAGCCATGTGAGATCGATAAAGATCATATGAGTAAAGAAGATATTGAATGGAACAATGAAAATTGAATTGGCCGACTTAGCTTCTCATTAACAAAGAGGTCCTATTTATACACATCTGTGAACCAACTATCATTATGATGACGGAAATGCCTAGCTATACATAGGGTCATTCGGATTTTTAGAACCCCACAAACCCATTGACTCCTTTTGAACAGAACTACTGAACCCAAGATACACATCTCTTAGCAAGATTTCCTAATATGTCCAAACATCTTATGCAACTATAAAGGGAGTAACCAACATGCCCATAAACCAAAAAAACCCTACTTCACTACCAACCTTGATAGATGAGAGGCTAACATGCAGTCTCATAAGGCTAGATGTGACATAAGTGGAACTAACTCAGGAGCCGACAACTTTGGAGTTCTATCACATCCTCCACCAACTAGCAACCCTTTCCAACTTGAGCATGCAACACTTATCACTTATACTCCAACTAAAAAATTTTGTGAGCTATTCTTTGCAATAAATACTGGATATGGAAGGAGTAAACCACTGCAACGAGGGGACCACAATCTACGAGGAAGAAGATAACATGGAGATCAGGTAGTTCCACAAGTACAAATAAAGAAATTATCATCAACTATACACCGGAGAATGTATCCCTCAATGCGATAAAAGGAACTAGACATCCAAGGGAAATGCGTTCAAACTCTTTACCTAAGGAATTTCTTGACAATAGACAAACAAAATTTATATAAAAGAAATTTTCTAGTCAAAACCACAAAAACATCCCTAAACATACGCTATTACGATACCAACAAACCACTCAAGTATGTGTCACTAATAATAACCACAACGAAGGGAAAAAACAACCTTTGGGAGGGATGGACTTAGAAACAAATCAGTCTAATGTGAACCTGGAAATGTCTCTGGATCTATGAGGGAACTCAACACCAGAAGAAGTACTATTAGTAAAGATTTACTCTAGAACTATACAGGCGCACATAATGCAACTGTTAAAAGCTATGCTCCTAGCCATGTGAGATTGATAAAGAGCATTTGAGAGAAGAAGAGATTGAATGGAACACTGAAAATGTATTTGACTGACTTAGCTTCTCATTAACAAAGAGGTCCTACGACTATCATTAATTAGTATTGTAACAAACTCACTTAACTAAATAACTAATCCAACTGATTATATATAACCTTTATTTTAACACTCCCCCTCAGGTTGGATGGTGTATATCCAGCATTCCTAACTTGAACAACATATCACTGTGCAACTGCTTTCCTAAAGCTTTAGTGAAGACATATGCCATTTGATCCTTGCTTACTATGTATTTTGTTTTCAGTATACCTTCTTGCAACCTTTCCCTTATTAAATGACAATCTACTCTATGTGTTTTGTTCGTTCATGGTACATTGTAATGGTAATTTGCATTGCTGTCTTATTGTGACAATGTAGTTCTATGGGCAACTCAACTTTAACTCCAAGTTCTAGCAATAACCCTTGTAGCCATACTAATTCTGCCATAGTTGATGCCATACTTCTATGCTCAGCTTCTACTGAACTTCTTAAGACTGTATTCTGCTTCTTTGATTTCCAGGACACCACAGATTCACCAACTTTAATGCCAAATCCTGTAACACATTTTCTGGAAAGCATACATGCTGCCCAATCAGCATCACAAAAGGCATTGATTTTTCCTAATCTTTTGTTGCTCATTAATAGTCCTAAACCTTTAATGTATCTTACTACGTGCAATGTTGCTTTATTGTGAGACTTCTTTAGGGCATGCATGAATTGACTTAAATGTTGCACAACAAAATATATATTTGGCCTTGTCATGGCCAAGTATAAAGGCCTTCCAATTAATCTCTGATAGACTCTTCGGTCCTCCAACTCAACATCACCTCCAATGTTGAACTAATTATCATAATCCAAGATTGTGAGTTTTTAATTCTGTTCAAGGGGGGTTGTGGTTGTCTTTCCTCTAGCTAGCCCACATTCTGACACCAGTTCCAATGCATATCTCCTCTGATTCATCAGGATCCCAACTTTTGATCTTGCAAATTCAATCCCAAGGAAGTACCTTAGCTCACCCAAGTCTTTCATCTTGAAGTTGCATTGTAAGGTGTGATCATAATATCACCTACAATGTTTGTCTTGGTAAATAGTGAATAGCCTGACTTGCTTTGCTTAAAACCTGAGTGTGTGAGGATTGTTGTGAGTTTCAAGGTCCATTGCTTGCTGGCCTATTTCAAGCCATACATGGATTTGAGAAGTCTATAAACTTTAGTCTCCCCTGGCTGGAAAATCCTGGAGGCAATGTCATGTATACTTCCTCAAATAAATCACCTTGAAGGAAGGCATTGTAAACATCCACCTGAAAAAGAGGCCAGCCAGAATGAGCAGCCAAAGCAACAACACACCTAACTGTGACCATCTTCATTACTGGAGAAAATGTATCATGATAATCCAAGCCCTTCTGTTGTGTAAGCCCCTTGGAAACTAACCTTGCCTTATACCTTTCAACTCTGCTATCATCCTTGTACTTAACATTATACACCCACTTGCAACCTATAAGAGTCTTTCCTGCAGGCAAATCAACAATCTCCCAACTGTGGTTGTCAGTTAGAGCTTGAACCTCTAGGTCCATAGCAAGGATCTAATTACTATTTGTAGAGGCTTGTTCAAAAGAGGAAGGTTCTGATACATCGGTAGAAAATGTGGAAAGGTAAGACTTGTAGAAGGGTGTGACAGTGGAGTAAGTCATAGAGGAGATAGGATGAAGGGGTTTAGAAGTAGTGACATAATTAGTATGCCAAATGGGTGGGTTTGTGGATCTAGAAGATCTTCTAGGAAGGGTTATATGTAAGGGGTGTGTATCATGAGACAGAGGAGATAATGAAGAAGTGGGCACTAGTGATACCACAGAATCATGAGTGCAGGGAAACTGAGGGTCTAATGCATTAGAAGAAGAAGAAAAGGTTGAGAAGTGGATGGAATGGAAGGAAAGCTATCATCAATGGGATTGGGAAAGGCAGAGAAAGGAGCTGGAAAGAATGAACTGTGAGCAGTGGGCTGGGAATCTAGAAAAGTATGCTTAGGATGTTTGAATGAGAAGATATCTTCTTGGAAGGACACATCCCTATTAACAAAAAATGATCCAGTTGCAATGTTGTACAATTTGTAGCCTTTTGTGTATCAGAATTGCCCATAAAGATTGAAGGAATGACCTTGGGAGATAATTTATCAGTGGATATGGGTTTGGTGGCATAACATAAACAACCAAACACTCTTAGGTGTGTTAACTGTGGAACTTGGTTGTGCAAAACCTCATAAGGGGATTTCCCTGATAAAACCGAAGAGGAATGTATGTTAATAAGAAAAGTAGTTGTAAGGATACATCCCCCCCCCCCCCCAAAATTTTAGTGGTGCATGTGCTTGGAATCTGAGAGCTCTTGCCATTTCAAGGAGATGTCTATGTTTTCTTTCAGCAATGCCATTTTGTTGGGGTGTATGAACACATGTGCTTTAGTGAATTATGCCAAAAGAGGTAAAAGATTATGACATTGATGATTGAAGAATTCATGGCCATTGTCTGATCTCACAACCTTACTGGAGGCTGAAAATTAATTTTTTATGAGGTTTATAAAGGCCGCAATGAAATTCACAACTTCACTTTTATATCTCAACAAAAAGATCCATGTCATTCTAGAGTAATCATTAAAAATTGTGAGAAAAAAATCTATGCCCATTAGAAGTGCATTGCTTATAAGGACCCCAAACATCCATATGAAGAAGTTCAAAAGGCATTACAATTTTCTTAGTAGTAGAAGGAAAATGGAACTTTGTTTGTCTAGCAAGAAAACATACAGGACAAAAATGAGAAACTTTATTCTGCAAATCAGGCTTAAGTGACTCTAGTTTGTGTAACACTGCAATAGGTGCATGGCCAAGCCTCAGGTGCAAAATGTCTTTTGAAGTGGAAGAAATGGACTGAGTACCGGAATGAAATGCAGTGACAGGTGGTGGTGGTGGCTTCTTGGTTGATGGGAGCATGTAAAGTCCAACTCTGTCTTTACCAATCCCCCTCACCTTGCCATTGCAAAGGTCCTGAAAAAAGGCAAAATTGAGGATAGAAAGAAACACAACAATTGAGTTCTTTAGTGAGTTTGGAAATGGACAAAAGATTATATGAGAATTGTTGAATATAAAGAACATTGTGGACAACACTATTGTCAAATAAATTGCAAGAACCAGTGTGAGTAACTTCAACAATTTGGTTATTTGGTAGGTAGATAGTGCTAGAGGCGAGTGAGACAGGTGTGGGATTAAGTAATGTATCCAAGCTATGAACTATGTGATCAGTGACACTAGTGTCCACAATCCAAGGTGTTGCATCATTATCTGCAGGAAAACAACCATGGGATGTACTGAATGTATGAGGAGAAATAAATGGATTACCTTCCATGTTAGCAAAAGACTTCTGAGTTGAAGAATCTTTATCAATCAACTTTAACAGGTGGTTATACTGACAAGGGGTGAATGTTGGGACAATGTGAGGAGATGAGTTGCTTTCCAGATCTTTTGTGAAATTCACATTGTTGGCTTGAGCTCTCCTACTACCTCCAAATTTATGTGACTTGTCATTGCCAAAAGATTGTCCCTTGAAGTTTCTGTCATCTGCATTTTTTCTTTTTGTCAACTTAAAATTTTGAGGGTATCCAATTAACCTTTAGCAGTTGAGTCTTGTGTGATTTCACAGGTGACAGTGATCACAATACAATCCTGTGCTTTTGGTTGAAATTGTTGTTGTGCATTGAGGTTAGAGCAGTAGAATCATTAACATCTAGCTTCTGAAGTGGTAACACACAGTTCGATATTAAGCTGGATTGAAATTTTTGGCTTTCATCCTGCATGATCATGCTATAAGCTTGGTTGAGACTTGGGCTAGGAATTGTCATGAGAATCTGACTTTTGGACTGAGTAAAACTCTCGTTCAATCCCATTAGAAACTGCATAAGCTTTTTCCTCTCCATGTGTTCTGCATTTACTCTGTATTTATCACACTCATATGCCGGCAAGGGTACTAGTGACACATACTCATCCCACAAATTCCTCAATTTGAAGTAGTACTCTGAAACAATGAAAGTTCCCTGACTAATTGTACTAATTTCTCTATACATATGATAAATCCTAGTTAGGTTATGCTATCAAACCTCTCCTGTAGATCTTTCCAAACATTATGAGCATTATACGAAAACATCAAACCATTCGCTAATTCCTTAAAGACTGAGTTGGTGATCCATGACAACACGAAGGCATTAGATCTATCCCATTCATGTAACAAATCACCTCTGTAATAGTCCATACGACATGTGTCATCAATGGATCCAATTTTATTCTTAGCTAATAGTGCAACTTTCATGAAATTACTCCATCCTGTATAATTTTTAATGCCAGTAAGTTGTTGAGGGATTATGATGCTACCTGGGGTATGTGATGGATTCAAATACAAAGGATTTCACGGATGAATGTTTGTTAATTTATCGATCTGATCTGGAATCAAATTGTTCCTTTCCTGAGTCGAAGATTCTGAAACATCAGCTCCAGTTCCAATTGCCATTGACGAATTAAAGATTGAATTAGGGATTTTGTAGTGAATGAACTATTTGTTGGTGTTCGACTGTTCCTCCAACTCTCAATTTGTGCGGAAAGAAATCTCTGTATCAGCTAGGGCTCCATTGAAACACAAGCTCTGATATCATGTTAAAAGCTAAGCTCCTAGCCATGTGAGATCGATAGAGTGCATTTGAGAGGAGAATAGATTGAATGGAACACTGAAAATGGAATTAACCGGCTTAGCTTCTCATTAACAAAGAGTTCCTATTTATAGACCTCTGTTAAACAACTATCATTAATTAGCATTGTAATAAACCCACTTAACTAACTAACTAATCCAACTAACTATATATAACCTTTATTTAAACACAAACTTTAGGAGTAATTTGCGAGTCTTAATCGAATGGAATAATTTAACTGTCTTAGATCTCCTGGTGAGAAGAATGCAAGATCACAACAACATACTGCATACTTTAGACTTTTTTAACATTATATATGTTCCGACAATAGGATACTCAGGAGGAATGACACTCTCCTGGAAGAACACAAAGGTCGCAATTGAACCATATGTCCTGTCTGGACAAGAAATCCACTAATATATTGAGGTAAGCTCTAATGCTCCAATGTTTTTATATTTATACTTTATGCAAAAAATAAATATAGTTATTTAGAAATGTTTTGGAATAGTTTAAGATGTTTGACTCTATTGTTAATGGTCCTTGGATAGTATGTGGGGACTTCAACGAAGTAACAAATGATTTTGAGAAACTAGAGGGAAGGCTGTAACACCTCGGATTTCAAAAAGAGAATAAGTTGCATGGATTTTGGCTACTGGTTGAGGTCTATGAGATAAGTTTACAATTTGTTGTACTTTCTATGAGTCGTAGACCAGTCTCGTAGAAAGGGGGAGAATAATTTTTGAAAATCAAGTACAGTACCTCATCCTATGGCTGACCAGGACGGTCCATCATATGGTCTAGGGGTCGTAGATGTGTGTTCCATAAAAGCTATCCAGACTTGGTGAAATTTTGGGGTTAAAGTTGAGTTCTACAATTAGGGTCTATAGACCGTAGCAAGTCCTACAGACCGTAGAAGGGTTCCATCAAAGATTGGGTAAAATTTAAGGTCCTAGTACTTAGTCTACGATTGACCAATAGGGACTGTAGAAAGTTCTGAGGTACGTAGGTCTTACCCGTGGACTAGTCCGCTAGTTAATTCTTAGGGTCTTTTGGGCCTTCTCCTAAATTTTTTAAGCCTATGCTATGTCATTTTGGACTCTATTCTAAGCCCTATTTAATGACTTTATGTCCTAAATCTATCCACTTTAAACCCATTCTCCTATTTCCTCAAAACCTAATCAAATTCGTTCTCCTAAATCCCCTCTCATCCTAAGGAAGAAGAATAAGCTAGGGTTCACTCCAAGGTCTTCAATTCACCATTCATCTTGAGTTTTGAGTAGCAAGGTATGCGGGTATTCATCCATGGAGTCCATTCCTCTATGGGTCCCCAAGGTTTTCAATTTATCAATTCAAATTTAATTGATCAAATCAGGGTTCTTCTCAATTCTACATGAGTTTCATTCAATTATGATTTTGTTATTGTTTAAATCTTCTATTGCATGATTTAATGTAAGTTACATGATATCTAATTGAGATTATATGAACCCAATCATGATCCATGACTTTCAAGTGTAAATTTATGAAAAACCCATGAACTTTGAATTTTGGAAGATTATGCATGTCTTATTAAAATGATATTTATGATGATAGGGTGTTTTAGATGAAAGTATCAATGTTGTTGCGAAAGATTTTCTAACATACGAATATGATCATGGTTGTGAAAAGGTATTTCTCAAATTTGGATTCAAATTAGCATGACCCATTCTCTTATGCCGAAGTAGAGAAACATCATTAATGACGCTGATGCAAGTAAGATTCTCTTCTTAAAGAGACATGATGTCCACTTTGTACACATTTTTGTGCCCTTTCAGAACCAAGTTCTCTTAATTAGAGTTTGGCGCTAGACGTTAAGCTGATGTGAACAATATATTGTTGTCTTGGTCACACATGTTAAAAATCATAGATACTCAACAAGTTGTTCTTCAATTCTTGAACATGAAACACATTTTCTCTGTCATGGGATTGTGACATTTCAACTTTGTCAATTTTGACTATTTAACCTTTCTTATCATTTTCAAGGACTTCACTATCGCCTTGAAAATCAGAGTATGAGAGGAAATATTCTACCAATTTTAGCAACGGTCTGGAGGAAGCACTATCCATGTACCAGGTTGACCTTTTTCCTCTTACCTTTACCTGAATATTTGTGCTTCCATTTACTTTCGTAGGTCCAAAGACTTTTATAATGGTGTGTACTATACAAAGTGACTCATGGATACTTTATTTTATGCCATACCTAGTGACGCGTGGACACTTAAAGGCTGTATTAAAGTCTAAGTTGTGTGTTACTATTGGGATGTAAGAGAACATATAAGTAGTTTGATTATTGATAAAGTGAACCTGATTAACTATTTGTTGTCTTATGTGTACTCCATCAGGTGAACCAGGTTCCCATACGTGAAGGCGGACAACCTATACAGATATGAGAGATTGCAACAAAGAAGGAAACTATTAAATTACAGAAATAAAGTAGCGAAGAAAGACATAAAGAAGTAGCTGAAACAAAGGAGCAAATAAGGAAAGAAATAAAAGAGTAAAGAAGGTAAGGAAAAAAAGAGTATAATTAAAGTCCAAAGAGGAGTAAACGTTTCCTTATGTGATGAAACTCTTTTTAAGGGAGGAAATTAGTCAAAGCTTCCTTATGAAACTCCTTTTAAATAAGGAAATCAGAAATTTTCTTATAGGAGGACAAGTCCTATTCAAAGTAAAAGTCTTAGTCTGTGATATACTAGGGAACTAGAAATCTCCAATATATATATGGTATAAAGGCCATTGAAAGCGGCACCTAGTGCATATTCACGAAATATATCATCTTGAGAGAAATAACCATTGGAGAAAAACTGTAAGACTTTGTCATAACAACACTGGAACTGGGTTCATGAGTTGTATTCGAGTTTGAATTATTGAATGTTGAAGTTTGATCAATTAAAGACTAGGGTTATTAGTAATTCACATCCCTTCAATGTGGAAGGACATACAACCCCAAGTCATATCATCATGCACGTCCTACGATGGAATAATTTTATTTAATGTGAACTTAAAGTTTGGTATTTCATGCCAGTATTATGATGTTATGAGACAAAGTTGGAGAGAAATAGAAATCAAGTGACTTCTTAAAGAGAGTTGTGTTAGATATATTTATTTATATAGAAATTAAGTCTCTTTCCAATTGACTTTTTTTGCAGTTCTTGTTTTCTGCTTTTTGCATCTCGATATCAAGCCTATGAAATCCTAGCATAAGGATAAATACTTGCCCGTGTCGGGTGTTAAGACCCAATCATTAATTAGTATCCCAATAAAAGTATAGGAGTATTAATGATGTGTTTAAACCTAAGGTATATACTTGACCAAAATAGTGCGAGTTCTCATGTTCTTCATGTGCAATTGGTCTCCCTATGCTTATGGTCCCAAAGGCTTTCTCAACAATGAATATCATCGCTGCAACTTGAGTCGTAGACAAACTTTAAAGCTAATATTGTGCATGGCCACCAATATGACTAACGAAATAGTTAAGTTCAATGAGTGTTGCATATAGTTCTTTCAAATCTCGGGAAAAAACATTTATTTCTAAACATAAAAGATCTTATAAATATTCGTTGCAACTTTGTAACTACAAATTCTTATATAGAACTCTGCTTTATCGATCGTGATTGTTTTTGTTTTTTATAATCGAGAAATGCATGATACATAAAATGTCTCACATCCTACCCTGCATTTTAAAAACTCTTCTCTCTAAATCCTTTAAACCTAAAATTTTATCCAAAGTAAAGCACAAACACAATACCTAGCTAAATACAATGTAAATTTAAGACTTACTACTATTTTTTTGTTATATTCTACAAGTTTAACTGCTAGACATTTTGAATACTGTTTGTTCAGTTTTGTTGTAAGATATGTTTACCCTTAAGGCACTGTGAAGACGTGCAATGCACAACCTGGGCTTCACTAAGGGTCATGGCTTAAGTGAGCCTTTAACAACATTGCATTTACTTAAGTTCACTCAAAGAAAAAATATGGTATGCAAATCTTCTTAGTTGGATTGCTTTAATAATTTATTTTGCATTTGGGCCCATTATTTGTGCAACCTGCTACAATTTTATCCAATCCCAACCTAAGTGATACTTCTTCTCCCCTAAAATATTAGTTATGTTATGAGCCTAAATAAAGCAAGTACAATTTCTTTCGACAACATATCATGTTCAAGAACTAGATTCTTCGCCATATTTAAAGCACTTGTGTTGTCACACAAGAGGGGAATTGTGTGTATGAGCACACCAAAATCTTCAAGCTATTGTTTTATCCATAGGAACTGGGCTCAACACAAAGGAGTGGCAATATACTCAGCTTCAGCTATGGACAAGGCCACTGAGTTCTGCTTCTTTGTTCCCCATGAGATTAATGATGACCCAAGGAAGTGAGCCATTCCAGAGGTACTTTTTCTGTTAACCAGGTATCCAACATAGTCCGTATCAGCATATTCAATCAGATCAAAAGAGTCACTTGAAGGATAGTATATGACCAGGTTAGGAGTTCCCTTCAGATACCTCAAGATACACTTATCTGCCTTAAGATGAGATTCATTAGGACATGCCTAAAAGCTTGCACACATTCCCATGCTAAACACCACATCAAGTCTTCTTGCAGTCAGGTAGAGGAGAGATCCAATGATTCCCATATAAATGGTTTCGTTTACCCAAATACCCGCTTCATCAATTTCAAGATTAAATCTTGTTTCCATGGGGTGTCAATTGTCTTGGCTTCCATCATGTTGAACTTTTTGAGAAGCACCTTGATGTACTTTTCTTGGAAAATGGAAGTATCATGTGCGGACTATTTGATTTGTAGCCCCAAGATGAAATTGAGTTCTCCCATTGTGCTCATTCCAAACTCACTTCCCATCAAAGCTGCAAAATCCTTGCAGAATCCGTTTGAGGTTGCTCCAAAAATAATGTCATCAACATATACTTACTCAATGAGAAGTTCCTTTCCTCTTGATTTCAGAAACAAAGTGTTATCAATTTTTCCTCTCGTGAAGCCATTGTGATGAAGAAACTTTGATAATTTTTCATACCATGCCCTTGGAGCCTACTTTAAACCATATAAATCTTTTTCCAACCTCAACACATGATTTGGTAAATCAACATCTTCAAAAATAGGAGGCTGCTTGAAGTGCAGTTCTTCCTTTAAGTATCCATTCAAGAAGACACTTTTACATACATTTGAAACAGTTTGAATCCCATGTAAGAAGTAAAAACAATTAGAATTCTGATAGCTTCCATCCTAGTAAGAACATCAAAGGTTTCATCATAATCAATTTCATCCTCTTAATTATAGCCTGTACTACTAGTCTCGATTTATTTCTTGTGATGACTCCATGATCATCTAATTTGTTTTTGTACACCCATTTGGTCCCTGTAATGGATATGTCAATTGGAATAGGGACTAGGTGCCAACCTTGGTTTTTTTCAAACTGATGAAGCTCCTCCTACATTGAGTTGACCCAATCATATTTCAAGGCTTCCTTCACATTCTTGGGTTCAATGGTGGAGATGAAGGTTGAAAAAGCCATATGATTCCTTATTTGTGACCTGGTGTGCATTCCAAAATCCCATGGATAAACAAGATTATCCATAGGATCGATAGACAAGACTATCCATAGGATGAGATGACTGATGTTTCTAGTTTGACTTCTTAGAAGTCTTAGCAGCTAGCTCCGTAGCTGATTCATCAATCTCAGAGTTTGATCTCTCAAATTCATCTTGACCTACTGCATCTGTAGTGTCAGGTTCTCCTTGTCCTTCTTTAGAGTCAAGATTGAACTCGTAAAACTCAAATGTTTAATGAAATAATATCATTTGATGAAAGTATGGTGGGTCATATTAAATTTCGTATCAAGTTAAAACCAGACAAACAAATTGAAACAGAGGAAGTATAAACAACTATTTTCAACTCATCTTGATATTTGGGAAGAGATTTAGGGACAAAATATTTCTAATGAAATCATGCATGTATGGGACACCATTTCTTGAAAATCTGTTTGCAGATTTTTCCATATTTTTGAAGTAATGTTGGTCTTGGGGGTTTTTAAAATAAATCTATTTTTGTCAATAATGTTGTGTCTAGGGTTTTAAAGAAATAAAAAGGTTCCACTTTGTTTGGAAGTCCAATGTACAACAAACAAAAAAAAAGAAACGTAGTTATAATGTACTACAAAGAAACCGAAAGGAGATAAGAGCCTTCGAAAAAATGAAGCAATAAACTTTAGTTGCTTTTCAATGTTTAACAATGGACAAAACTATGAATTATACTAGAAAAAAAATCATCAATTCCTCAAGAAATAATGTTTGAAATATTCTTATGGCTTCCTGTCAAGTCTTTAATGCATTTAAAGTGTGTTTCCACATTCTGTAAATCAATTGTATCCGAATCAGATTTTTTTGTTATCCATAGATGTCGTTCTAGTGGGACAAAATCGCTCTGAAAGAAGAAGTTTATTATACCACGGAGGAAAGAAAGATGGAAAAGTTTCTACCTCCCTTCTTCAAGTTGATAGATTTAATAAAATCTACAATCGTGTCCCTACATATTCTCGTTTAAGTTCATGTGTTAATGGTTTATTTTGAGGTTGGGAATCATCATCACCTCTAATTTTAATCCCAGCACAAAAGAATTAAGATTCCTTCCCGACCTGAATAAAGGTATTCTTTGGTGTAATTATTCATTAGGTTTTGAGACAAAAAAACAAGTACAAAGTTTCCTCGACAACATATCATTTGCAAGAAGGATACATAAAATACTAGATTTTCACATTTTGCATAGACAAATTATGGAGAGAGACTCGAAGCATTTTCCGTGGTATTCTGTCTTGTAGCCCTAGTGTTTGCATTAGTGGAGTTATCTATCAGTTTGTTATACATGATTACAAATCTGCTATAGTTGCATTTGATGTTAAATCTGAAACTTTTGAAATTATTGCATTCAAGAAAGCATTGGGGTTGGTGCACTATCATGATCTGATAGAGGTGAAGGGTAAATTAACAATCATAGATTATGAAAGAAAGCTAAGTGGATACATGGACATGTGGATTTTAGGGCATAATCCAAGAAAACAATGAGAGAGACATATAATTGGCATTCCCTTTATATGGTACGAGATGGTAATTGTCCTTTACTTAAGGTCAGGTTCTTTATGTTGTTTCTGTTATGATGTAACAAGAAAGAGTTAGAGGGAATTAAAAATCAATGGGCTTCCAAAGGAAAACAATATCAACAACATTTATAGTTATGTTGAAAGTCTTGTTTCCTTTGGATAATTAGGTTCAAACTGGAAGGCATAATGAGTGCTTGTATGTCCTTTTTCTTGAATTTGGGAAACTTAAGCCTATAAGATTGTAGCTTTGGTGTTAAAATTATCCAAATAGATATATATTTCATTTATAGTTATGTTTAAAGTCTCGTTTCCTTTAGATTATTTCAATTTTTGGCGTAGTGATTTACTGCATATTTATGGTACTTTTGATGCTTTAAACTTGTAGTTTTGTGTGCTTCTTACGAATTTTTTAGTGTATGTGATGATATTCTACTTGGATTTTGCAGGATATAGGTTTTTGGAGCAGTTGGCACTAAAATGTTGTAGCAGCAGTGATTTTTTTAGGATTGAGGACTTGACCTACGAGTCGTAGGCTGGAGTCGTGGTTTAAAGTGGTAATTTAAAATAATGGAAGCTCATGACAAGCCATAGTTGATTCTCTGAGCCGTACAATGAAGTTGTAGAAATGTTAAGAGATGTTAAGTTCCAGTGAGCGAATGGCGAATTGACAGGACGGGCCATACAAAGATCTACGAGCTGTAGATCATGCACATAGAAATTGCTCTCAAGTTGAAACACTAATTGCTGACTGATAAAGGGGACCTACGAACCGTAGGAACTCCTAGGAGTTGTAGGAACCAAGCGTAGAAACGACTCCCCAAGTCAAATTTCCTTAAATTTACTTTTCCTACTGTGTTTAGGATTGGATGTCTATAAATATTAGTTGTAATTTTCATTTTTGGGTTGTTAGACGTTTTGAGACATGCCTTTTTGGCTTTGATAATTATTTTTCAATCAGTTTTAGCATTTAGTTCTTGAAGTGTTGGTTTACAAAATTTTCTTTTTGTTCATAAATTCAAGATTTTGGATTTCATCTACTCTAATTATAAGTTTATGATTTAATCTATTAATCTTATTAAGAATTGTGATCATCCAAGCATGAGTAGCTAAATCCACAACTACGATTGTGGGAACCATGAGTAATGAACAAAGTAGACCAAATAATTAAGTAATTCTTAGATAGTGTTTATGCATGTATTGTTGATCTCTTATTTCCCGTGTGTACCATGCATATAGAATCAAGGCAATCCCCTGACCCCTTATGATGCTGAATTAAGAAGAACTTTGCGAAGAATGGCTGGAAGAGGCCACAATCTGGGACTAAATGATGATCCAATCAGAGAGGGTCATGGGGAGGTTGTTGGAGTCCAACGTCCAGGAATAGTGGAGGTACCAAGAAATGACTAGAACAACCCTACGAGTGCAAGATCAACAAGCACCCAATATGCACGATAATTTCAGTGTTGATCATAATGTTGTGGGATCAAATGGGGCCATAGTTGTTCCCCCACTACCACCTGGATATACATTTGTGGTTACTAGCAGTCTGATGCAAATGCTTACATCCAAAGGGTTATTCAATGGTTTTTCATATGAAGATCCATATGCGCATCTGAGTAAAGTCATCAGCGTGTGTAAGAGCATTGTGGGGAGGCCATACTTAAACATGGATGTGATCAGGTTGTGTATATTCCCACTATCATTGACAGGAGTTGCTACCATGTGGCTATCTGAGCTTCCATATAAATCAATTACCACACAGATAGAGCTGCATAAAGGGTTCCTAGAGAATACTTCCCTTTGTCAAAGAAGTTGAAACTCAAAGATAAACTTAACAACTTTGTGGCTCTACATGGGGAGTCAGTTAGGGATTCTTGGGAAATATTTACAGGGTTCATGAGAAGTGTGTCGAACCACCATTTTGATGATTATTCACTTAAGGAGTACTTCTACAGAGGGCTAGATGACAATAGGAAAGTAGTGTTGGATACTATTCCTGGAGGCTCTTATGGAGCTAACACATTTCAGGAGATCACTGAGAAACTTGAAAAGATCTCCAAGAATAATAAGGAATGGAGCACTAGAACTTCGGCTACAACAAAGAGCACTTTTTCAATACAAGCCATACAGAATCAATCATATGATGATATTTCGTGAGGAGATAGCATAGTTTAGGATAAAGGTTGGCTTGGTTTTGAAAAATGTGAGTAGAAATGCTGAGAAGGTAAATGCAGTAAACTATAAGACTAGATCACCATCGGTTGATGAGTATGTCTATGAGGAAGATACATACTTTGTGAATGATCAGACGGGGGGGGGGGGGGGGTTTCCAGACCAACGCCCAAGCATCCAATCAGGATAATTGGCGCTAAGATCAAGGAATTGAAGGTCAATTTTACAGTAATTAAAATCATGAAGGGAACTATAATCGAGATGGGAACCATAATGGTGATAACAACTAAAACAGGAATGGGTAAAACAATAGAAATGATAAGAGTGCCCATTATATTCCACCAGGGAATCAAGATGAAGGACCAAGTGTGAATCACATTGAGGATATGATGGCAAAGATAATAAATAAGTTTGACTCAACTGATGACAATGTGAAAGAGATGTGTACTGATTTATCGAGCATTAGGCAAAAGGTAAAGTCACATGAAGTATCTATTAGCAGATTGAGCAGCAATTGAGCCAACTATTGTCAAGTGCGAATCCGTGCCAGCAAGGAAGACTGCCCAATAATATCATTCAAAATCCAAAGAATGATGGGCACTGCATGGCTGTTACTACTAGGGGTGGAAAACAAACTATTGACCCTCCCATGCTGACTGGGTGGAAAGTACGAAAGATCCGGAGGAGGGTCAAGTTGAAGTAGTGGAACAACCTAAGGATCAAAATGAGAAGGAAGTTGAAGTTACTCAAAAGATATTTCCAATGTTGAGACCGTCACCTCCCTTCCAACAAAGGTTAGTCAAGAAGACTGAAGAAGGAAAGCATCGCAAGTTCATATCCATGCTAAAGCAGTTATCGATAAATGTTTATTTGATTAAAGCGCTAGAACAGATGCCTAGTTATGCTAAGTTAATGAAAAATCTTGTTACCAAAGAGAGGGTTGTCAGTTTAGAAGGTGATGACAAGTTGCACCATTATAGTGCCATAGCTACTAGATCTCTAGTATAAAAGAAGGAGGATCCCAGAGCTTTTACGATCCCATGTATTATTGGTATGTTACACCTTGCTAAGGCCTTATGTGACTTGGTTGCTTGCATAAATCTGATGTCACTGTCTGTGTTCAAGAAGTTGGGTTTGGGATCCCCCAAACGGATTGCAATGTGGCTACTTATGGATGATCGGACTGCAAAGAAACCAATTATGGTACTATAAAATGTTCTTCTTAAAGTTGAGGCATTCATATTTCTGGTGGATTTTGTGATATTAGACTTTAAGGTTAACTTTAAAGTGTCCATCATCTTAGGGAGATCATTCCTTGCTACTGGGCATGGTTTAGTTTATATGGAAAAAGGGCAAATAAAGTTTCGATTGAATAATGAAGAGGTGAAATTTAATATCTACAAATCAATGTAGCATCAAAGTGATCTTAAATTAGTATCCGTTGTGAATTATATTGTTGAGGAGAAACTAGAGGTGTCCATGGAGGATATATTGAGTGTTGAAGCACTAGCTGTTGTGATCATGGATTTCGATAGAGAGGGAATTCATGAGTATGATGAGTTGTTGCACTTGATGGGGGTGGATTTCCCTTGTCACCAACTAAAGAAGTTAGATTTGGATATGAAGAATCGATAAAATTCGCCTGCAAAACCATCTATTGATGAACCTTCGAAATTGGAGCTAAAGGCTCTCCCATCTCATTTTCAGTATGTATTCTTGGGAAAAATAGTACTTGTCATTCATTATTGCTTCTAATTTAAATGGAGGGCAAGTAGAGGTGTTGATGTCGGTGTTAAAGCTGTTCAAAAGGGCGATAAGATCGATTATTGTTGACATTATTGGTATTCCACCGGGTATATATTCTCATATAATTAAACTCTTGTATGATAGTAAATCAAGTATTGAGCACCAGAGAAGATTGAATCCTCCAATGCAAGAATTTGTGTTATCTGATCGTTGATAGTAATTGGGTGTGTCTAGTTCAATGTGTGCCAAAGAAGGGAGGAATCACTGTGGTTCCTAACTCAAAGAATTAGCTTGTCCCAATAAGGCCTGTCACTTGTTGGAGGGTCTGCATGGATTACCACAAGTTGAATGCATGGACTGAAAAAGATCACTTCCCAATGTTGTTCATGGACCAAATGTTAGATCATCTTGCTGCAAAGGGTTGATAGTGTTTTCTATATGGGTTTTCAGGCTACAATCAGATCTCTATTGCTCCGAAAGACCAACAGAAGACTACTTTCACTTGTCCTTATGGTACGTTTGCTTTCAAGAGGTTTCCATTCGGGTTGTATAATGCACTTACAACTTTTAAATGTTGCATGCTATCTATATTCTCTGATATGGTGGAAGATACTATTGAGGTATTCATGGATGATATTTTTGTGGTTGGTGACTCGTTTGAGGATTTCTTGGCACACTTGGGCGATGTTCAGAAACGCTGTGAAGAGTGCAATCTTATGCTAAACTGGGAGAAGTGTCACTTCATGGTGAAAGAGGGCATTTCCCTGGGCCATTAGATTTTGATAGAGCAACGGTCGAGGTGATTGAAAAGTTGTCACCACCCATCTCCGTAAATGGTGTTAGAAGTTTTCTAGGTCATGTTGGGTTCTATAGGAGATTTATCAAAGATTTCTCCAAAATTGCACACCCATTGTGAATTTTTTTGAAAAAGGAGATGAATGATGATGCGTGTCTGAAAGCTCTTGATGGCTGAAAGAGAAGTTGACTTCTGCACTGATCATTCGAATTGGGGACAACTGTTTGAATTTATGTGTGATGCAAGTGGGGTGGGACTTGGTGTAGTATTCAGGCAAAGGAGATTGAAGATTCTTCATCCCGTATATTATGCAAGCAAAGCCCTGAATGTTGCTCAAAAGAACTATATAGTAACTTAATAGGAATTGCTTGTTGTAGTCTTCACGTTTGAAAAGTTTTGATCCTATTTGGTGGGCACTAAAGTCATTGTGCACACTAATCATTCAGCATTGAGGTATCTTATGGTAAAGAAGGATGCAAAACCAAGGCTGATTTGATAGGTGATATTGTTGCAAGAATTTAATTTTAAGGTAAAAGATAGAAAAGGAAAAAGAAAACCAAATGGCTGATCACTTGTCCAGATTAGAGGCAGAGGCATGTTGAAGTTAGCTGATGGAGTTTAAATTGATGATACATTTCTAGACAAACAAGTTTTGGCTGCTTCTTTTGATCATATCACTTGGTTTGCAGATTTTGCCGATTATTTGGTGAGTGATGTGGTGCCTTCAGATCTGTCATTTCACCAAAGAAGAAATTCATGTCTGACGTGAATTGTTTTCTAGCAAGAGCCTTATTTTTTTTGTGTCTGTACTAATGGGATTATTTGTCGCTATGCGCTTGAGGTAGAGATGATGAGTATATTGGAAGCTTGCCATTCATCTCCTATTGGTTGCCATCATAGTGGTATTCGTATTGCTCATCAGATCCTGCAGTATGGGCATTATTGGCCTACTATCCACCAAGATGCTCATGATTTTACCAAGTCTTGTGATCGTTGTCAAAGAGAATAAGGTATTTCAAGTAAGCAAGAACTCCCACCGACTTCTTTTCAAGTGATTAAATTGTTTGATGTTTGGGGCCTTGACTTTATGGGTCCATTTATGAGTTTGAATGGGATGAAGTACATACTTGTGGTGGTTGACTATGTATCTAAATGGGTGGAAGTTGTCGTGCTTTTAAACAATGAATGGAAGAGTGTCACCGCATTCCTAACAGAGAAAATATTCTCCAAATTTGGGGCACCAAGGATGATTATCAGTGCTGGAGGTTCTCACTTTTGAAATAAGTTATTCATGACGTTGCTCGAGTAGTATTATGTTTGATACAACGTAGAAACTCCTTATCATCCGCAGTCTAGTGGGCAAGTTGAACTATCAAATAGAGAAAGTAAGAAAATCCTTGCAAAGATTGTGAATGCAAACATAATTGATTCATCCAGAAAGCTTGATGATGCTCTATGGGCCTATCACACTACATTCAAGACTCACATAGGTATGTCTCCCTACCAACTTGTGTTTTGGAAGTCTTGTCACTTGCCTTTAGTGTTAGAGCATAAAGCGACGTGGGCACTCAAGAAGTTGAATCTAGATTGGAATGCCGCATCAAGTAAAGGTTTGAATTAGTTGAAAAAGCTTGATGAGTTTCGCCTAAAAGCATATGAAAATTCAGACTTGTATAAGGAAAAGATGAAGAAGTTCCATGATCAAAAGATTGAAAAGCGTGAATTTGCTCCCAGTGATTTAGTAATTCTATTCAATTCAAGGCTAAATTTGATTCCCGACAAGCTCAAATGAAAGTGGATGAGACCATTCAGAGTTGTACAAGTGTTCTCACAAGGAGTGGTTGAACTTGAGAATTGGAAAGGAACAAGATTCAAGGTAACTGGTCAAAGGATCAAAATCTACTTGGGCCAATCAAAGGAGGTTAAAGAAGTGATCGAAGAAATGGGATATTGATGAAGTCTGAGTAGTCAAGGGGTCTGTGTGGTGTTGCGATGTTAAATCAAGCGTTACTTGGGATGCAACCTAAGATGTAATCTAGTGAGTTTAAGAAGTTTTCTAGTGATTTTTATGAGTTTTCTAGTGATTGTAAGAATATGTTAGTTTAGGGTCCGCGTCCAAAAAGTGTCAAGAAAATGTAAAAGGAAGTCCTAATGTTTGCTACATGTGCAGGAAAGAAAGAAAAATTTGGAAAAAATTCAAAGTATAGAAGGTCCTACGGTTTGAACCTATGGTGTCACGACCCTGGGGTACCCCCTAGACGTAAGACGGTGTACTTGACCCCAAAGGGGTCTTATAAAAGCCCTTAGCATATCATGACAGAAGAACATAGGGAAAAATGTGGAAAATTTAAAACTTTTCTTCACAATCGAAGTCTTTTATAAAATGAGGGAGTCTATACACTATGTCTCAAACCATCTATAACATTTGAATTAAAAACTCTTTGAATACAATCTTAGGGACACGACCCTTAAAAAAGTCTAAAACATAAAAGAAAGACATAAAGGACATATGGTCAAGCCCTCGAATACTATGAGGACTCACCAATCTTCTTCTTCTTAATCTACTAAGGTCCTAGCCACGAGGATGGAATCCAGTATCTCCAAAGCCTACACTTACAGAAAATGTAGAAAGATGGGGTTAGAACAAAATGTACCAAGTATGGAAGTCATGCATAAAATCCTTAAAACATGCATTAAAGGGACATTTTGTTTGAAACCATAATATATGCCACTTTTGAACATCACCTTTGAAATACTTGGAGAATGTAGCACATAAGACAAACCATGCACAATTCATCATAACATAAAGGATATCATCATAATCACAAACATAGTCTCCAACACAACATAATGCATACTCCAATTTTCACAAGACATAATTACCTACCAAGATCATAATAGAACTATCACATAAGCAACCCTAAGCCATACTTGTGCAATGCATAGATGGGATCCCATAATCCTATCTACACTAAGTATCACTTCTAAGTCACTATGCTCATACTTGTCATGCATTAGTCACATACGTAGTTAATACTCATAGATAAGGAAACATTCATATTCATTGGCTCATATCAAGGAAAGTCAATCATAGCAACAATCTAAATGGAGCATGTATAAATTCATAGATCTTCATAATGTAATGGAACCACACCATGGCTACTCTCAAAGTCTACTTATGCCATGTATGAGTCAAGTCCCATACCATCACTCACACTAAATAGATCTTCTTGCGGAGTCATTAGTCATAGTTCATGTTTCATGTTCATAGTTTATTTACATAAGAGAAACACACCATGACTACTCTCAAAATCTACTTGTTCCATGTATGAATGACATCCCGTAATACCCCTCATACTAAGTAGACTCTTTGAGGAACCATAGCACATAACTCACTTACTTGTTCATGGAGGGTATAGACATAACCGACATAAACCATGTGAGCTATATGGAATCCGGTGTCATGTAACCCCACACCGAAAGAAGGTGTCCTACTTGCCTAAGGTAGGACTAAATGTATAGCTTTTAGGTGGATCCACTAGCTAAGAACCTATGTGGACACATAGTTACGGGATATGGAGATTGCTTCTAGAAACCCTACGTATTGCATTGACGAAGGGGCTTCCATCCCATGAGGTTACTTAGATGACCCAGCCTATTGCATTGACGGGAGGGTACTTACCTCATATTCCATATCCACTCGGTACTAAGCATAATTTCCCAAACTACTTGGTTAGTCTTGAATTGGATTTATATGTTTGAAGGAGTATTTTACCCTTCGTTCAACCCAACTCATAAAATATCTCATAGATTCAATTAGGTGGGAATGGACTTTTAACTTTAGAATCATCATTAGTATGTGAGAATAACTTTCACACCAAGATCATGTGTTCTCATGGGAATGGACTTTTAATCAACACAATAGGATCATCATGGTCATGTACATTTCATGCATAATAATGTGTAAAGGTGCATATGAGAACTATACTTTCAATTAAAACCATAGATACATCATAATCATGTTTATGCATGGAGTGTGTGTGTAGTGTTCCTTGCAATGACACAACAACAACATTATCATGATAGACACTTCCCTCTCAAAGTGTTCATAAGTATGTACATAATATCACAATCATGCATAATTCACATATATTGCATTAAAGGATCATAGACCATGTAAATCCACACATCTAACATTCATTATAGTAGACATGTATACAATCATAATTCAAGTAGTTCATTCATTGCATGAATAAGCTCATTTACTCATGTTGTAGGTCATATGGGTAAGGTCCTTCCACAATTATACCATATACAATTCAACAAGCATGATAGTTTTCTTCTTAGAGCCTCAATATTCATAATTCATTCCTTTTAGCTTTTACCTTTAAAGCCCTACGAATCATCTTCATATTATGAGGATTACTCTCAAGCAACCCCTCACATGGTCATCATGTAAACCTAACTCTCAAGGTAAAGTAACCACATGCTTCATTCTTACTCAATTATAGTCATATAGGATCAAGTAAACTAAATCTTAATACTACTTCAACCATGATTAATCATGTAAGACCTAATCAAGTTAGTTCACGTCTACAAGCTTTGCTCATAGGCAATTCGTGTCTAGGTGATCTAATCTAAGGCAATTCATCATGAAGTTCATCAATTTTAGAAGGTCACATCTAAACCCTCAATTTGCCTCATTCATGACATAACCCTAGGCCATATCAATTTCACCCTAGAATCTTAGGTTAATCAAGAATACATGAAGAATTATACTTAAATCATGTAATTACATCATAATCAACTCACATCCAATCAATTGGATCAACTTGCAACAACATTCATAATGTAAAGAAGGATCATAGCTAGGATTGGGGAACTCATGGATTCTTGAAGAATTCAAATTAAAATCATATAAAATCAGTAATCCATTCATAGAAAAACATAATTCGACCTTTAAAAGCAACTTTGAAAGGAATCCATGGGGTTGAGTTGAAACCCTAGTTATTTGGGTTTTCTAGAATTGAGATAAAAGCTTTTGAAGGGGCTCCTTGGGTGATGGCTACCCAAGGATGAAAACTTCCATACCTTAGGTGTAGAATCCAACCAAATTCATATTGAAAATCTCCCTCCTTCACGCTCTCCTTGATCTCTTTCTTTGTTCTTCAATGGAGGTTTCTAGAGAGAAGATTTTTGGAGGGGAAAGTATTTGGGATTTGATTTGGGGTCTTGGGTTAAAATGAATTAATTAGGTGTTTAATGACTTAAAATACTTTATATAGGTGAAATAAACCCATATAAATGACCCCTAATGAAAACTAATTAAAAATGAATTAATTGGAAACCACTTACGTTGACCGAGATTTTGGACAGCTTCACAGTCATGACCTACGCCCCATCACATACGGACTGTAGGTGGGGTGATGCCCCATCCTGCTGGTCCGTGATTTGGGGCTGGAACATGAAATTTTGGGGCTTTGACCTATGCCCCATGAACTACGAGGTGTGGATGGACCTACGCCTAGTAGGTGCCATCCGTAGGTCACCCAATATTTGACAGCTTTTTGGTTCTAGGCAGCCTTGGGGGTTAGACTTTAGGGTCTCCTTCAAGGACCCTTGGTTGGTCCTTGGGGGGTTGTACTTTGACGTGTAACCCCTATAACCCTCATTCTAAGCTTGGGAAATCAATATACAACCTAAAACCCCACATCAAACTTGAAAACAAACTTGTTCGGCTCTAGCTTGGTCTTACTACTTTTCCAGGTTGTTACATACGGGTCGTAGGACAACCCACATACCGTAGGTCTGAGCCATAAAATCTCGATGCGGGGTAAGACATTAAGGACTAAGTTCTACGGTTCCCATATACGAGTCGTCGTTCAGTCAACGAGCTGTAGATGGCATCCATAGAATTGAAAGTCCACATATAGCTATAACTTTAAGTCTATGGGTGCACAGTACGAACCGTACTAACTATGACGGTTCGTAGTTTGCACTAATAGACCCAGGTATGTTTCTTGAATTTCGCTAAGTGTTGAAGCCATCTACAAAACGTAAGACTACCTACGGACCATAGACGGGCTTTCATAAAACTTGTTTGCATAATTTAAAAGACCCGATCCATAACCCTTTTCAAATAAAACCTCTATTTTCAAACTCAACCCCCCATTCCCAACCATTACATATCTCAAATTAGTTACACCACTCCATTTTCCCACCCTTTCACCTCCAAATTACATCCCTTAGCGTTCCCACTATTCACTATATAAAACCCTTCATCCCATTTCCTCCCTTTTACCTTCTTTGTTTCTTATATCTTTCCTAAATCTTCTTTCTTCGAAATCAAAGGCCGCGGGTCAGGAATCTAGCAAGTTTTTTGTAAGTTTCTTGACATTTACACTCACGTAACTTCGTATTTCCTCTAAAAGGTACTGAATTTGCCTTCCATAAATTAAATTTTTAGCTTAAATTGAAGTTGCTACTTGACCTAGGGTATATGTTGCTTGTTTGTATGCCTAAATTTATTGAATTGTACCCTTGGGGATGAAAGTATACGTGAGTGTTGTTGATTAGGTGTAACTATATGTTGACTTAGGCTTTATGATGTTTCTTTTGTTGCCGTGATTAAATTATAAGTTTAAGACCTAGGGATGGTAGAATTACATGAAAATAGGTTGAAGTACATGATCTAGACTAGGTTAGGATGGTTTGATGATGAAAATGTGTAATGCATAAAAGTTGGTCCTAAAACTGCCAATGTTGGGGTCGACGACTTAGATCTATGAGATGTAAAAATTCCAACAGACTGTGGATCAAGTCTTGTCATCCTGAAGCACAAAATAGTAGCCTAAGTTAAGAATGATGGTTTGTCTTACGGTCGATATAAACTTTAATGGACCGTACTGGTGAACCTTCATTCCAACTCCAGAAACTAAAAAGTTGACTTCCTTTCCTACGGTTGGGTCCTACGGTCCGTAGAAGCTTCTACGGTCCATAAGAACCAACCGTAGGTCCATAAAAATAGTATAATTCTTCAAAAAAAATATAAGTTTTCTTTTGGTTTCGTAGTTTTATTTTCATCTTTTCTTGCTTTGCTGTGTATATTTGGGTACTAAAAATTCTTTCACAGGTACAATGCCGCCAAATAAACCAAACATGTACTACAGAAAGGGGAAGTCTAAGTCCATTGCCCCTTCGACCTAATTTCAGCTAATAGATTAGCCCATTGAGGATTAGTTAAGCGGGTCTAAGTTCAACCTAGGCACAATTAATGATTCATTAAAGGCACCTCGGACTACTCGCCAAAAAGAGAGACAAATTGAAATAGTTTCAGTACTAGAGGCGCCAGACTCCAATTGTGATAGTGCTTTCAGTATAAGAAGGGAGCACAGGGTCTAGGAGAAAGTAGTGGGGAGTCACAACGAGGGGAAACCGCCAATCCACAGTCAGGCTCCAGCTAAGACTCAGTTGCAGCATCAGCTTTTGATGCATCTGAGTCTGGAGAGGTATATGATCTTCCTTCCACTGAGCTAGTTGAGCCAAATAGATGGTGCGTTCAGGGGATGTTTCAAATATACATAGATGTTATATGGTAAAATATGTAGCTAAAGCATGCCCGACCCATTATTGAGGAGCGACAGGTTCTCACAAGCAACCTACATACAATATCAGCCATACATGAGTTGTTCTAGAGGCACATGTGTGAGTTGATGGCAAATACACTGGGTAAATATGGTGTATTCATGGTTCGGGAGTTCTATGCTTCCTACGCAACTTCGATCAAGAATACCTTGCCTTCGAGGGCCAATAAGTTAGCTCAGCTTCCCCTCTTGACTACCTTAGTGCTGGGTATTCCCATAGATATATTAGAGGTCACAGTCCATAATTTTATTTACGGCCCATTTCATGACCAGCTGCTTAATACAACTGAGTTTGACTATCGAATGGAGCTAGTCTAGAATAGAGTGGATATGAGAGACCCAGAGCAGCGAAAGGTCTTGCTTTGATGGGTAGTCAAGTACATTGATGAGGAGGGTATTGGTGTTGAATGGGTGAGGGACTTACCACTCTTCATTAAAAAGGCTACACTAAATTTTGATGCCATGATTTGGTGATTGATTGACTGGACCAAATTGTCCCGCACGATAGAGGATAACCAGTTGATATGGGATCACACAGTCATGATTTCTTGCCTTATGGTGGGGCATGAAATTGATTTTTACAGGATATTAATAGGTGAGATACATAAGAGGGCATTTCAGAAGACTACCACATTGTCGTTCCCTTGCTTGATATTTTGTTTATGTAGAGAGGCTACTGTTTTGATTCTAGATATTGATCGGATGGTGGAGGTGACTAAGACCGTTGATGTAGATCTAATTCGAGATGAGGAAAACCTCACAGTACCACATCGGCGTATTCAATTTGATATGCCACCTATGGGATAATCACTTGCACCTGAGCAACCCGAAGAGGACACCATTTCAGCCCCCACTATTGAGTCAGATGTGACTGCCCCACCTTTTTTTTCCTCCGGCATGGCAGCGAGCATACCACGTGTTCCTATTACTACAGGTTTCACTATGTTGCCACTAGCTAGACTCCAGAAATTAGAGACCTAGATGGTGACTTTACTGCAGCACATTCGACCATGGATAAGAAAGGTCGTAGAGGATTTGGAGGCAAGGACACAAAAGGTGGTTGAGGATAAGATTCAGGCAGTACATAAAAAAATTGATGATTTTGATGATTTTTAACTTCGGATGCTAGATAGGCCTCAGCCTGAGTTGACTGTGGATCTCTCTATCTTCAATATTGAGTTAGCCATACTCCAGACAGACATTGATGCATTAGATTCTTTCGGCTCATCTCCACTAGAACCTCCTCCACTGATGATGGAGACGATGTGATAATTGTTTTATCCTGTGATGATGCTCATTCTCATGACCTACCCGTGTGCTAGGAAAGCGCACACAGACCTCTAAGCATGCTAGTGATACGGAGGAGGAGCGGAGAGCAAAGAAAAAGGACTGGAAACAATTCGAGGCTGCACAACTCTAGTCTTAATGAAGAGATGCGACAATAGAGATTGAGGGAGTTGGTTTCTAGAGCTTCATGTTCGAGGGGCACTATTAATGGTGCTCCTAAGGTTGCTATGGGGGGCACTACTAATGGTGCTCCTCCGATAATTTTTGAGGGTGTCGCTGATGGAGCCACACATGTTGATACATTGGATTCGGGGTTACCGAACCCTCCAACTTCTTGAGAAGTTCTTCGGCGCTTGAGAACCATATGTTTGTCTCACCCTATGTTTTACTTTACTTATGCATTGAGGGAATTACACTATTTTTCATGTGGGGGTGGGGTGAATGGATTGTGAGTGTTGGGGTTAAGTCTTAATAACCCAGCTCACAAGCCTTTCTTGGGGTTTCCTACATATGTTCTTTTTTTCCAAGGAACTGTTTAATTTTTGTTGAACCAATATGTTTAGGAAAGTAAATTGTAAGAAGTAAACTTGAAATAAAAGCATGATAGAAATAGTGCATGAAATTGATACCCCTCTAAATTTTGAATTATGTGCTGTATTTGTGTGGTGCTTAAGTCGATTGTGTAGGATCATTGTATGACATGATAGGAAATGATTAGACAACATAACTTAAGATGTAGCATGAACCAGATACACTGATGATTTTATAGTGGAGCAATGTGCCATAATGTTTGTAAGGATGTTTGTATATTCATATTGTATGTGCCAATCTAGAACTAGCCTCGTTAATCTTGATAAGATGATTAAACAGTGAATTAGGGAAGGACCATAGGCCATTATTGAAAATAATTCCACTTAAGCCTAAAAACAACCAACCAAATAAAATATTTGCTCCCTTCGATCCAAATTTTTGAGACTGAATTAGACCATTCTTTCAAATCACCAAATTCACATTCCCCTGGAAAATTGTTAAACTTTGTTTTGGCCCTGGTCCCTCCTTGGACATCGTGCACCTCAACTCAGGCTAAAAGCCTAAGTTGAGGGTGGCTATTTCAGAGAAAAATATTCACCTTTGTTTTGGACCTTGTCCCTATTTGGACATTGTGTACCTCAACTCATGCTAAAATCCTAGGTTGAGGGTGGCCACTAGAGAGGGAAACAAGAAAAGGAAAGGGGTATGAAAAAGAGTTGGGTGGTGAGAAAAGAAAAAATAAAGGATTAAGATGGTGTGACAACTTTATGAAAATAAAAGAATTAAAATACTCAAGAAAAGAGTTGAATCGAAAAAGATATGTGAAGTAAAGCCACACCAGAGCTTCAATGAACAAAGGAGGAGAAAAGAAAGAAAAATGTGATAGCTGGATTGGTTGTAAAAGAGGAAACTAGTCAATGTACTATCATGGAGGGTAGAAAAGTCACTTTGAATCCATATATATCATACCTGGACCTAAGCATACTTTATAATCTAAGAAAGTCCTATAGTGATCCTGATTCAACAATTTTAAGAGTAAGTGTAGAAAATTAGGGAAAGCAAATGGTATTTTGCATGTACTGTATTGAATTCAATTGTGAGTGTGAGTGTATACTTAGTCCCTAAAAAAGTTGAACTATGACTCAAATTATGTGTGAACAAAGGGATTTCTTTGTTGTAAGGGCACAAGTTACATTATTGAAGAGTTGGTATCTTGGTGATTGTTGTGTATGTGAATGTGTCTATTGGTATGTCTATGTCATAAATTATTCCACATGTGTTGGTTTATTGATTTAACTTAATGATTGCACTGTGCTGAAAATAATAAGGAGGGCTGATTATTGAGAAAATGCCATGTGATTGCTTGAGTTTTTGGGTTACTTTTGCATGAGTGTCTTTTAGAGTTTGTTGCGTCGCTTGAGGACAAGCAATGATTTTAAGTTGAGAGTGTTGATGTACCGCAAATTTACGATACTTTTGATGCTTTAAACTTGGAGTTTTGTGTGTGTATTAAGCATTTGTTAGTAGATGTGATGGTATTTTACTTGGATTTTGCAGGAAATAGGTTTTTGGAGCAGTTGACACTAAAATGTTACAGCAACAGTGATTGTTGAGGATTGAAGACTTGACCTACGAGTCATAGGTAGGATTCATGGTAATTTCTGGAGTTAAATATAAAACGACGGAAGATAATGACGAGCTGTAGTTGCTTCCACGAGCCGTACAATGAAGTCGTAGAAATGTTCATAGATGTTAAGTTCTAGTGAGCGAATGACTAGTTGACAGGATGGGCCGTACAAAGATCTACGAGTTGTAGATCATCCCCGTAGAAATTGCTCTCAAGTTGAAGGACTAACTGGTGAATGATGGAGGGGACCTACGAACCGTAGGAACTCCTACGAGTCGTAGGTACAAAGTGTAGAAACGACTGCCCAAGACAATTTCCTTAGATTTACTTAATTTCCAACTGTGTTTAGGATTTGATGTCTATAATATTAGTTGTAATTTTCATTTTTGGGTTGTTAGATATTTTGAGACTTTTCTTTTAGGGTTTGAGAATTATTTTGCAAACATTTTTAGCATTTAATTCTTGAAGTGTTAGTTTATAAAAATTGCTTTTGTTAATCAATTCAAGATTCTAGATTTCATCTACTCTAATTGGAAGTTCATGACTTATTCTATTAATCTTATTATGAATTGTGATCACCCAAGCATGAGTAGCTAAATCCACAACTAGGATATTGGGAACCATGAGTAATTCACATAGTAGACCTAATACTTAAGTAATTCTTAGATAGTGTTTATGCATGTATTGTTGGTCTCTTCGTTTTGAATGCTTTTTAACGGTGCACAACGTTAGAACTCACCTTATTCCTACTTGCCCGGCCAAGGAAGTAATGAATTGGAAAAGAGAATAAACAACAGAGATTTAGTGTTGATAATCTGCCATCTAATAGGCTAACCAAAATAAGTGAGGGCTAATCTGGGGTCAAGGGTAAGGGTTAGTAAAGCATACAATCGTAGACCTATCAAGTTGCGTGGTGAAATTCTCTACTTGGACGACCAATTACTTATGAGATACCTAACTTACCGATTCTACATGACAAACACTAGATAAGGGTTACCATTATAAGGTTTACTGCATTAAGAACTTGTGGGGAACACATATACCCTATTTTCATCTCATAGTGATCTTACAAACTGCGAATTTCTGTTTATTTGGTTACTTGATACTAAAAGAAATCAATCATTATTTTGTGTTACGACCCCCTCCCCCCATACCTTTTTTTTACGGAACTAATCTGACTAGCAGTACAATCAATAGTAAATTGGCCTAAGTCTAAACCATATTCCTCGTGGGATCAACCCTAGCCTTTGTTAGGTTCTTTATTTGACAACAATCACTTATACTTCTTTGGGGAAGTGTAATTTGAGCATATAATGTAGGTACATATTTCACCCCTTTTTTTCACCCAAATATCATGTTGATATCCTCTCAGGAACTATTTTGTTTTGTGATAAGATTTGTTTTCATGCAAATTCGTCCATCTAGTAATGCTATAACTAGACAAAGTGGCATCATAACATCATACATACCAAATCTCTGTTATCGAGTGCAAATTTCTAAGAGAATTGGTTTCACATATAACTCTTTCAGATAACCAATAGAATTGATGATGTGTTTAAACCTCAAGTACTACGAGTTCTCATCCGAGACAGTTATAGTTATGTAGAAAGTCTCGTTACCTTTAGATAATTTGTCACACCTCTGCTGAAATTATCAACTTAAATGGAAATTATGAGAGGAAATCCAAATTAATCACAGCATACAAATAATTATAGAATTGAATTAGAATAGAACAACTAAGCTGTCAGACACAAATGTGTCAACTATCACACAAGAAAACCATGTAAATTTAGTGAAGGATTTAATTATTGTTTGTTTCGTTCATGTACGATGCTACGTACTGGTCATGTATCATTGCTATCAAGTCTAATTTGGACTGACAACTACTTGGAGTACCATTCGCATGTTGATCTAGTTTCGTTCAAGTAACGGATTCTAGCCAACTGAAAGGAAAAAACATCATAACTGGAAGCACTTGTTTGTGGTACAATACAAGGCACAAGTTTAACTTTAACCGCTAAAGACTCATCCCATCACACTACTCTATAAGACAGAGGAACCAATAAAAGGACTCCACCATTGTTTTTGATGTTGGCAAAGTCAACAGAGACACCTCTAATGCTTTTAAAGTTTTCGTCATCTTTGTCACCACCATCAATGTGAGTCACCATCCTAACTAAAAACTGAACCAACATTCTCTACATCACGTTCATGGATTGGAATCTCTCCCTTCAAAAATCTGTCAGGCTCTTTCTTAGTCAATGTAACATTAAACTTACTTTCATTATTTGGAGTCACTAAAGTTGCATACGACTGAGAATAAGTATTGGTGTTGATTGTTGGCCAGATTCCATTTTCCCCATCCTGTCTACTTTCTTCGGATCAACGAATATTTACTTGAACCAATGAGAGCAGTTTAGTGGAGCACTAATTGGTTTATTAATCAATAGATGCCAACAGATTTTCTGGTCTTTGTATATTTTAAGCCAACAGATACAATGCTTACTCTTCACTTGCAATGTTTACTCTTCACTTCCTGCAGGAAGGAGACACAAGCCTATTAGCTATATCAACTAACTGATGCTGGTCTGTTAATATCTTTGATCAACTTGGTTGAATTGAGAGATAGTATTCCTGATTATTACAACAACTAACTGATGCTGGATGTGATACAAATAATTTAAGTTTAAAAATCCCGAAAGAAATGTCAATCAAGGAGTTTCCTGCACTGAGTTAGTTTCACATATGGGACTCGCCTCATTCCCCACCTTTCAAAACACTACTCTAAACACTTCAAACCTAAAACTTACCCAAAGTTAAGCACAAACACAATACCTTGCTAAATACAATGTAAATATAAGACTTATTACTAATTTTGTTTTGTTATCTTCTCCAAGATTAAGTGGTAGGAATTTTGAGTACTGTTTGTTCTATTTTATTGTCAAATATCTTTACTCGGAAGGCATTGCGAAGACGTGCAATGCACAACCTGGGCTTCACTGATTGTCAAGGCTTAAGTGAGACTTTAACAACACTGCATTTACTCAGGTTCACAATAGAGAAAATACGGTTTGCACATCTTCTTAGTTGGATTGCGTTAACAGTTTATTTTGCATTTGGGCCCATTATTTGTGCAATCTGCTGCAATTTTCAATCCCATCCCAACCTAAGTGATACTTTTTCTCCCCTTTACTATTCGTTAGGTTTTGAACCAAAAGAAAGCAAGTACAAAATTCTTTCGACAACATATCATGTTCGAGAAAGTACATAGAACACTGGGTTTTCACTTTAACCATAGACGAATCATGGAGAGAGACATAAAGTATTCTCCTCCTATTCAGTGCAAGCCTAGGGTTTGTATCAATAGAGTTATCTGTAAGTTTGTTTTCCTTGTCAGACTTGCTATAGATGCATTTGATGTTAAAAGTGAAAATTCCAAACTTATTGCCTTGGGGAATGCATCTCACGGGTGGTAGTGCTGGTTGATAGAGGTGAAGCGTAAACTAGCAATCATTGAATTATTCTCACAGCTTTCTGCTAAGTCTTTAATATGTTTCAAGTGTGTTACCAAATTCTTTGATTCTCTTGTTTACAATCAGATTTTACTAAGACCTGTCGGAAAGGAACATCTAGGCACCTCAACCTGTCTCAGTTGTGTTAGTCACACTCAAGCTTACAAAATAATCATCTATACACCTCTAAAATTTATGTGTCACATCTACGTTGGGTTTCCATCAGACACAGTGAGGTTTAGTTGGAGCGTTAAGTTGTCAGTTGAGACCAAATTGAGATGTATAATCATATTACTTGCCTTTAGGACTATGTGCAGTTGCCGAACTCCTCACCGCCTACAAAATAAGGCAAATAAGTATTCTTTCAAATAACTCATAGAAATATCAATTCTTATTCAAAAAATTCATAGTACGATTTACAAGTTTATAGAAAAGAACAAATGTGAGGCCTTTGGTATTAAATCAGTACTTGTTCTATTTATCAACTCAACTCATTTTGACCACAAAACTCAGATCAACCTGTCCATTTGTCACCACTATATTATGTACCTTTGGATGGCCCCCTACTTGTCAGGTTGCGAATTAACAATATTCTACTGTATCCCATTTCTGAAGTATATACTGCCTTGTGAAATTCAGCCCACATTTTCCTACTTTAATCTTTGACAGATTAAAACCAATAATTACATACAAAAATTAGTCAGTAGCCAAAAGAGAAGTCATCATTAACGAGGATATTGAGATTTGAGAACTTAGATATAAAAAACTAAAACTTCAGAAAAGAACCATGTGGTGTTGTAATCGATCTGATAAGTACTTCACAAGAAACTAACAATGTCTGCCTGGTAAATAAAAGTTACTTCATCAAGTATCAGCTTACAAAATCAACCAGTAAAAAGTTGAAACAACAATTCGTCGAAAAAACAAAATCAGGATGTTTTTTCTGTTGACACCTCCTCATGGTGCTATGCAATCTGTCTAAAGTAAACCAACATTGGCTCAAGTTCCTCATTATGATACGAAGACTAGTGTAATACAGGCCCTCTAAAGAGATGCTATTGTACTGTTGAGGGACAGCTGAAGTAACTATCTGATTACATCTAAAAATATGAACATCTTGTCAAATCATTTACAGACACAAACTTTTCCAAACCCAAAAACCATTAAAGTATAATTTTAATGACTTAACGGAATTTAAAATATATATAACTGAATTACTAGAAAAAGGATATATACAAGAAAGTAATAGTAAGCATACAAGCCCGACATTTATAGTAAATAAACATAGTGAACAAAAAAGAGGGAAAAGTAGAATGGTTATTGATTATAGAAATTTAAATGCAAAAA
>JAJOOR010009406.1:0-66039 GCA_036250505.1 Solanum acaule
TTTGCTAGATCTAGTTGGGGCATGTCCCAACATTTCTAGTCAGTTTAGAGGCTTATTTCAGACATAGTTAGATTCAGCTTAGTATTTTGAGTTTGATATTTCTTTTGTATTAAACTCTCAGATTTGATATATTCAGTTATAGTCTATGGTTATTCCCCATCTTTTCAGATTTATTTATGATTTAGCTTCCGTATCAATTTATTATCTTTAGTATGCTCATGATCATGCCAGCAGGGTTAGCTTGGGATCACTTGTGGTCCTAGGTCCCGTGTCCGCTTCTCGGGGGTAGCTTGGGGCGTGACAACTTGTCCACCTAATTTTTAGTAATTAATTTGGGATCACTACATAATTGGAGTCCGTTTGAGAGGTATTTCTCAAATTAAATTTGAGTACATCGTATGTTTTATGTGAATGTATTTGTTGTCCATTATTCATGTAAATAGTATGTTCCTGGAACGCTTTCAATGATTATTACATTCCAACAATACATGCTACTATTACTTCCCTTATGAGCAATCAATGCAATTTCCTAGACTTAATTAATAAGTGTTTTATGAAAAGATTTATTCTATGAGAGTTGTTTTGTAGAAACTCTGTATAATAATAGGCAATTTTGAGGCACATACTGTTGAATATGAAGGAAACTAATGATTGGAACATGTCAATGGAACAAGTCCAGTGAAGCTGTCTAACGAGCTTACTATTGTAGAGTTAGAGTCACACTAGGACTAGACTACTAAATCCTAAATTATGTACGACGAAGCTGATGTATTGTGTATAGGGATAAAGTCGACTGGGATTAGGTATTTTAGTTATAGTAATACTACGCATGCAAACAATATATTTTGTACTGTAGTAGGACTCCTAAGATAGCTAGTATAGGACTCTTCTCCTATATGAGGAGTATGTAACTCAACAGTTTAATCATCAATATAATCCTTGATTTCTCCTAAATCCTTACGTGAAATTTCTACATGGTATCAGATCTTTATAGTTTCTGCTCTTTAATGTATGTATTAGATCAAAATCAGAATAATCACAATATCGAATTGCAATGACCTCTTCTACTAACACTATATCGACCTCCTCACTTTACCATCTTTTTGCATCCTGCTCCAATAAACTCAAGCCAACAAACTATCTTATATGGAGGACACAAATATCTCAGTTGATTCAGGTGATGAGATTATCTTACCTCATCTCTGAGAGAGAACCAACTAAAGGTACTCGTTCCACTGGACAAACTACTGAGAAAGTTGTAGCAGTTGAGAAGGGTGTAGAAGACAACAACAATATTGATGACTTGGAGGAGAAAAATATGTTGTTAAGGAGTTGGATTTCAGGCACATTGACAGAAGAAAGCATGCACCTGATTGTAGGCTGCTCAATTGCCAAGGATATGTGGGAATGCTTGGAAGAAGCTTACATTCAAGCAACGAAAGATAATGAGTTCCTGCTCAAACAATAACAACAAAGTATTTGGCAGGGAACCAAAAAGATTGATGAATATATTAAGGAATTTAAAGGCATATGTGATGGTCTTGCAGCCATTCACAAATCTGTGGATGAATATAGCAAAGTAATTAGTCTTGCTAGAGTTCTAGGTCTCAAGTATAAGACTTTCAGAACTTTCATGCTAGGTAAGACACCATATCCCACTCTCAATCAATTTGTTAATGCTCTCAAGGGTTTTGATATGAGGGAGGATGATGAAGAAGTGCCACAACAAAATCATAACATGGCATTCTCTACCCAAAGGGAAAGGGGAGGAGGAATCTACTCTTAAAGAAGAGGAATCCATAACTTTGATTCCAGAGGAAGAGGCTTTAAGCGATTTACGCTAGGAACAAGTTCTTATAATAGTAAATATGGACCAGGTCCTCAGAACATCCCTTCAAGTGGATGTCTGGATAGGAACAACTATGATGCGTGTAAAATTTGTGGTAGGAATAACCATACTACTCTTAAGTGTTTCTACATGTGGGACTACTTTCACCAAGTTGCATATGAGCTACCACAAATATTGGTTGCTACTAATCTATAAAACACTACTGATGACACCTTGTATGTGGACTCAGGAGCAAGTAGTCATATGACAAATAACTTAGGTATTTAACTGATCTTAAACACTACAATGGACCATATAAAATCATTATTGGGAATGTATAAAAGTTAGACATAACAGATGTTGGGAACATATCAGGGTCCGACCTAAAGTTAAAAGAAGTTCTAGTAGTTCCTAAGATTAATAAAAATCTACTCTCAGTTAGTAAACTTGTAGAGGATAATTGTTGTACTCTTGAGTTTGATGAAACTAAATTTTTTATAAAGGACAAGAAGACAAGGACATTGTTGGCCAAGGGATCTAAAAGGAATGGACTCTATGCTTTGGAAGATAACAATCTTTATGCTTTAACTACTGCACACGATTAGAACACATCATACAACATGTGGCATACTAGATTAGGACACCCTAGTTTGAAGCCTTTAAAAGTTTTGAGTAGTAATAGTTGCATCAATGTTAGTAGTTGGAATAAAATGCCTACTGTTTGTTCTACTTACTAGTTGGGCAAAAGTTGTAAACATCCATTAGGTTTGAGAATTAAAACTGAGAAGAACTTGTATTGAAAATTCATTGTGACTCATGGGGACCTGCTCCTGTTGAATCTTCTCAACATATCAAATATTATGTCATTTTTGTAGATGATCACACAAGATATACATGGATTTATCCACTGAAAAAAAATCTAATTTTTTTGAGGTTTTTGTAAAATTCGAGAAAATGGTGGAAAAACAATTCTCTAAAGAAATTAAGACATTTCAGTGTGATGGAGGTGGCGAGTTTATCAAAGCAGACTTCATTAAGCATTTGGAAGATTGTGGCATTGTGAGACATATTTCATGCCCTGACGTACCCGAACAAAATGGAGTTTCAGAAAGAAAACATAGGCATATTGTGGAGACTGTCTCAACTCTACTACTTTATGCTAACCTACTTTTGTTTCTATGGGTTGAAACTTTCCTCACTTCAGTGTTCCTCATTAAAAGACAACCCTCCTCATTCTTAAAAATGGTGACTCTATTTGTTAGGTTGTATGGAGATCAATCTGATTACAACAACCTAAAAGTGTTTGGGTGAAGATGTTTTCCACATATCAAGGGTAGCAAGTTCACTCCAAACACTTACCCTTGTGTGTTCATAGGGTACAATAACTTACACAAATGATATAGATTTTATCATCCCTCTAAAAGGAGAGTGTACATATCTAGACATTTGTTGTGTTTGATGAAAACACATTACCCTATATGTGTCTCAAAGTCAATCTCAGACTAACATTGATGTCTCACATCATCTTGCTACTTTTATTGAACTTTTCTCTAAACAACAAACACATGATAATCATAATTCAGAGGAAGTACATGCTACTATTACACATGTTCTTGGTTAAAATTCTACTATAACAATGATGTTTTCTATTGCGTAATCAACGACACAACTTCCAGTATGAGTGTCTATGAATCTGCAATAGTATAGTAACCCAACCAAGGGTTGGGGTCGTGTCCCAAGGGAGCGGTTTTGAGAATTAATAGAAAAATAAAATTTGGTTCTAACTAGTCGTAGCTAAAGACATTAACGATTAAAAACATTGTAAATTAAAGGGGGGACACAAAAGTGTCAAATATCAATTTGGGGTTTTTGTCACAAGTATAGTAAAAACAACGAAAATAACAAGAAAATCAAATATGGGGAAGAGTTCTTGGGGTGTGACCGCAATACAAGTTGAGATAAATAGTTGGGTACATGCTTTCGATAAGAAATTTGTAAGATAATAGTGACTAGGCTAAGCTTTAGTTGGAAATAAGTTCCCTCTCGGGAAACTTACCCCGTTTCAAATGTGTTCCTCTTGGACACCCATTTGCCGCATGAAGACCAGCCTACGTCTTACCCTACTCACTCTCTCGAGCTGAGTGTTAGGATATAGGACTAGGGCTCACCCTCTCGGGCTGAACCTCATGTTGACCCATACCTTAGGCCATCAGTCTAGTGGTCTTGGTTTCGCGACCTCCCTCTCGGGCAAGCTGAAAACACATGGGTGGATTTGTATTTGCAACTACAAACCCATTAAATTAAACCACAACCATTAGGTGAAATCACCATTAAAATACATCTAACCTAACAGCAAGCAAGACCCAACAATAATATCAACTCATATTTGCTAAATCACACCCCAAGAATGGGGGTTTCACCTAAAATGATAATGGAATCAAATGGGTATAAGAAATTAAACCTTGATTTAAGCAAAGGAAGAAGAATAGAGAAGACCCACTTTCAACTTGGGGAAGATGAACTCCTTTCTTCAAGTCTCCCAAAAACCCTCTCCAAACTTGAGAGTAAAATAAAAAGTACTAGAATTATATTCTTTTATTACTAAAGTATGATATTGTCCAATAATACTGATTTTGATACTAAGCTTTAACTCTCAACGAGTATTTATAGTTTTCAAAAATCTGTACTGCGGTGGATCATTCGGTGACATTAGTTGGAATCGCCGATCAACTCGGCGATTCGCCCTTTGGTGTAGTTCATCGCCGTGTTACACCATCCTTCGGCATCGTCATGCTCTGGGTCAATGGGAAACATAGTACTGCTTTGCGGAACTCCTCGGCAATGCACTGACTGCTCCGTTTTTCCACCGACTTGATCTGCTCCTTCAGGGCTCAACACACTGGAACAAAAGGCAAAGTGAGACCCTTCGGCGATTCACCAAGTGGACTCGGCGATCCTCATGCCTTCATTTTCTCGTTCTTTTCAGCCTTTTCGTTCATTTTTGCGAAGTAGTGTCCATGCTTTCCTTCAATCTTCAAATACCTGAAACTTAAGGTTTTTCATCATATATTGAGATAAAATAAGCATTTGAGGACACAATTTCTATTAAAATATTGCCCTAAATGAGTCCAATTTGTGGACTCATCAACACCCCCAACTTAAACTTTTGCTTGTCCTTAAGCAAACTCAAGTTCAGCTGTTCAAAAAGAGTATCTCAAATAGTGTTGCACAAGACTCAATCATGAATGCACAAAACAAGACTTCAAACTACTTATGTGAAGATTCAATTGTGTACTCAAAGATTAAAGTTGTGACACACCATTACCAAAGATTCTTATGTTCACAATACTTTCTACTAATGTAAGTTCAAGCTCAATGAAAGTATCTAAATGCCCTCACACAAAGAATGATTCCATGTTCACACACAAAAGCTAATCAATTTTCGTTTCTTTTTGCGAAGTAGTGTCCATGCTTTCCGTTAATCTTCAAATACCTAAAACTTAAGGGTTTTCATAAGATATTGAGATAAAATAAACATTTGAGGACACAATTTCTATTAAAATATTTCCCTAAATGAGTCCAATTTGTGGACATATCAAACAACCCCTATACTCCTTGATGATGAGAGTGTTATTGACCCATTATGTGCTGTATCAAATGATGATCATGAGGAACAGGTTGAAAGTGATGATCCATACAGTAGTATTAAGACTCCAACTACAAATTCCGAATCCGCTAGTGCCAGTAAGGAAGGTCCTGTCAATAAGCATCATCAACCTAAAGATACTACACTTCAATAAACTACTTTAGTTGATGTACTAGTTGATCATCAACTTGACAATACTACACTGCAATCAACTAATTTAGTTGATGTACTAGTTAAGGTACTTCCTGCACCACAAGGGCATCATATGGTCACCAGACACAAGGTGTAGGCACATCACCAATCACTTGTTGCTCTCATCGGCAATGAAATTTCGAGGGAACCAAATACTTCTAAGGAAGCACTAACGTTACCTCATTGTCTTGCACCAATGTAGGACAAACTCAATGCTTTACATACTAACAAGACATGGATATTGGTGCCCAAATCTCCAGTTATAAACTTCGTTGGTTTAAAATGGGTGTTCAAAACAAAATTAAATGTTGATGAAACAACTGATAGATACAAAGGCAGACTTGTGGCTAGGGGTTTCTCGCACTCTAAGGGATAGATTTTGAAGAAACATTTAGCCCTGTGGTTAAAGACACAACTATTAAGGTGGTTCTATCCATTGCTATTAGCTCAAAGTGGGAAGTTAGACAACTAGATTGCCTTTCTCCATGGTTTCCTACAAGAGGAGGTGTACATAAGTCAACTTCCTGGATTTACTGATCCCAGGTATCCTCAGCACGTGTGTCTACTTAAAAAGGCATTGTATGGTCTTAAACAAGCACCAAGAGCCTGGTCTGATAGGTATAGCATACATCTTTTACACTTTTGTTTCATTTGTAGTAAGCAAATCCCTCCTTATTTACATTGCAAAGTCACAGAGGCGCAATATTTCTCTTGTTATATGTAGATGATATTATTGTCACAGGAAGTTATCCAGCACATGTCTCAGAGTTGGTTCTACAATTTGAGAAAGAGTTTGCTATGAAAGATCTTGGCCCTTTACACTTATTTCTAGTAGTAGAGGTTAAGTAGTTTGAAGGGGGAATTCACTTAAGTTAGAGTAAGTATGTTGTTGAGCTACTGGACAAGACAAGGTGACCTTGACAAGGGCTGTAGCCACTCCTTTGGATGAAAAAACATGGTTTACATGAAGTTGTGGGAAGTCTTGCAAATTCCTCCTTATACAGAATGATAGTAAGGAGTCTTCAGTACTTGACCCTCACGAGACATGTGTAATACCCCATATTAAGAAAAAAAGGAATGTAAATTGTTAATGAACAACATATTTCTTTTGTTAAAATTAAATGTATTGCTACAAATAAAGAAAATAGAAAGTTAATAGGCCATAGCCCATATAACTCACGTGAAAACAAAAAAAGGGCTATGTTGAAGAATTTAGAGGGAAAGTGGTCTTGGTCAGCAACTTTTGAAAAAAAGAAGAAGAGAAAAAAGTGTGGGTTTAGCCTCTCTATCTAACGAAGGAAGCTGGGAAGAGAAAGATCCTTCACAGAAGGTTGTTAAGTAAAAATATAAGGAGGAAGAACTTGAATTATAGATGTGATTTGTATATTCCATGACTATAGATTGGGGTTTAGAGTTGGAGAATCATGAGTTAAAGAAATGGAGAAATTTGTTAAATTCTTAGGAACTAACATAGTGCATTTAACTATTCAACTATAAGCCTTTGTATATTGGCTTACATGAAATAAAAGTAGGTGGATATTAAGGTTTTGCTGAAGAAGAAGCAATATAACTTCAAGTTCAAAACATGAGAAATATATCGATATCATAGTATTGAAATTTTAATTGGTTAAAGAGCTGAAAGCTTCAGGAAGCACAAAAAAGAAGAAGAAATTAATATGTATGGCATCAGATTGATCAAACACTGTGTGAATATTAGAAGAGATTTGAATTCCGCACTTGCTTCCCGTAAAAGGTGCACTCGGTAGAAAGGTCAAATGTCTAGTTAATAAATTATTTTTCTTGAGTTATCATCTAATGATTTTAGATTTTGTTGGGTAAAAAGATAAATTATTGTTGTTAGTAAAATATAGGCAGTGTTGCTGCACCAGGTGCTTATACCTTTTAGTAAGGAATTGGAGGAACAAATTCTCTAAATAGATTGAAATGGATAAGGATATGAGATTATGAAATTATTCATAGCATAAGTAGATATAAATTGATTAATGGAAATTCAATAATGAAACATAGAGGGTTGGCATTCTAAAATTAGTATGAAATAGCTTGTATGAAGAGGTTAACACAAAATTGTTATGAATGTGATTATAGTTGATTAAAGGAAGCTTTACAGATTTCTTGAGGTGACAATTTTGGTATCTCAACACGAGTAGTGTGAGTAATAATCTCATCACAATTTGTATTTTACAAATTTCATGATTTTTACATGGTTTATAAAGTAAATGTGTTACCGACTGTTTTGAACTTGCATGTGGGAAAAATCTTTTACTTGATATGATACTGAAAAAATTATTTGAGATGATCTTATTCTTACATGATTATGTTATTGAAAGGGTTTTACACTTATTTGAAAAATAGTATTTTGACCCGTGATGGTTAAACTTGGAAATAATATGACTTGATAAGATTTAAATGCTCCGTTCAATTTAGAAATGCTTTCAATGATTACAAGAAAAGTATAAATGGGAGTAGACCTTGATGAATCTCGTAGCTAACAGCGGGTTCGTTAGACCTGATGCGCCTTATAGATTACCAATAAAGACCTTGCTAGTGGGAAGGTAGAACTAGCATATCATTACCGATATCCGTTGAGTAGGGATATTGATATGAATATTTAACTCCTTTATGAGGAGTTCACCGTTGTTGGTTACTTCTTAATTAGAATGCCACACTGATTACATGATTCATCCTTGGAAACCTCCCAAATATATAAGATTGATATGAAAGTGTTTTTCTAAGTTTGTTTCTAAAATTTACATTGATTTTGCTTACATGAGATAAATTAGATTGAATATTGTTGCCGTTTCTGATAGGGCATTGATTTCATTATGTTGATTAACATATACTAGCATATTTTCTTACTTTTCCCTCATTAAAATGGTTGTGGTTAAGTGTTATTACTCTCTAAACTAATGTCTCACTCCTTGCTATATATGTTTATAGAGAACTCAAGTGGTATTGACAAGTATTTCATTAAGTGAGAATTTGTAGCATCTGGTGAACCCCGTATTGCTTCGCGTGGCAAGAGATTTATTGAATTTCTATGTTTCCATTTTTTTTTTAACTCTTAGAGTCTCTCCATTTGTTAGTCCCTATTTAGAGTCATGTTTATTACTTCATATTGTAGTCAAGTGGCAAGATATAAACTTCTTTTTTTTAATTGGAGAAGGATTGGTATAATTGTGTGGCGATTGAATTGTTGATGGATATTGGGTTATGAGATTGAGATGTTATTAGCTGTATTGTTGATTTCTAAGACAGGGAAAAAATGGATAGGCCCAAAAACAAAAGAAAACTCTGCTCGATTTTCTGTAGATTTATATTAAAACTTGCTTTGGGATTCTTTCCTCTTAGTGCCGGTCACATACCTAATTTGGGTCGTGACAAAGTTGGTATCAAAACCTAAGTTATTCCTATGACTTATGGAGCACAAGTTAGTAGTAGAATCTCAATTATGGTTATGTTGCCGACTATTTCTCTAATCATGATTCTGCGAGGACGTGAGAGGATGTGTCTTGTCTTCCTTTGTTACTCTGCCTTGTGTGCGCGACTAATAGGGTCAACTAGATGAATCTAACAATGTTACCTATCTATCTATTACATGTCTTGAACTTATTCATTTCATAACAAGAATATTCTAAAGGTTCAGAGGTATCAAGGGCCACCTTTGTGAACACCCGTCCCCTCCAATTTAAGGGGAGCTAACTGAAGTAGTTGAAAAGTTCAAGAAAAAGGTCGTAATGCCACTTTGAGGAATTTTCATGAAAATATGTGAAATTTAATATATATCTATTTGGAAAGAGCACTACTCTACCACTTTAGAATTATGAGAGTGTTACCGTTAAGAAACGTATGTTTCTGTAATGAGTCACTGATATTAATGGACATAATAAATGGAGTCAAGCAACAAATAGGTCCCAAGACCATCTTCAACCAGCTACGAAGATTCAAAGTTTCAAAAAAATATGCTTGGAAGTTTCTAAAAGATGAAACCTCCAAGATTCGTAGGTTCTAACAACTCAAAGATCCTAGATATTTTTTGTAAAGATTCTTGGGTGAAATACTTAAAGCTTTGCGAGTCTTAGCATGTTCCAACAAGTGTATTCTTGATCTTACCGCATACAGACAGTGAACATGTCAAAATAAATGGTATAATATTGTATAGTTAAGAATACCAATAGGAGAACACCATCGATAGGAGACGATTCACTAAACTATTTATGGATTGTTTCTTTCTTGATCGTTGAAAGTGTGTAACTTGAAGAGAAGTTTAAGAAAATTTTCAAATAATGAATTGAACCAATATATGACCCAGATTCTTCAATAGACTAGATATGCTTCCTCTTTATTATCTAACGAAGTGTTATTTAAAGGTTTGTTGGAGGGTTTGTTAGCCCATAAACCACCTTACAAATGAAGACCTTAACTTACTCTGAGGTAGTTGATATTGCTAAGGTATTGGAAATATGTAATGTGATAAGTTGTCAATCAAACAGTCATTCGAGAAGGCCAAAACTAAGAAGTCCTTCTATGAAAATTGTAGTAAAGAGCTGGAAATTGTGAGTTCAAGAAATTAGGCAATACTCTTATTGGTTTCTACTCCTCTGGTGATATTTTTCTTTGGTTGGACATGTATAAAACGCTTGTCAAGATAGAATTGAGGGAAAGGATAACATAACTAATCAGATCATATTTATATGGTTTAATTGATATGTCGTTGTGTGTGAATGAGTTATTTTCCTCTCAGAATACTCTCAAATGCCATGAGAAGATAGTTTAATTCAAAATCAATGAACCTATTTTTTCAAAAGAAGAAAAAAGAATAGAATGGGAGTTACAGGAATAAGAAATGTTGTATCTTTTATTGTTGTGACTTAGTGACCAGTGAAGAAAAATTTGTATGCTTCCTATGTATGGTAACAAAAATGGTATGTGGTAAGGCATGAGATAGACCTTACACCTAGTTGGAAAAAAACCATTAGTGAGAGAATTAGATTGTGTTTTCTATGGTTTTTCTTCAACTACCGCCCATACAAGAAGTAGATTTTTTGGTAATGATTTGGTACCTGACACCTAGCCTATTTTGATACCTCCATATCGTATGATATTAATATAGTAAAGTAAGCTAAGAAATGGTTCGTGGACCTACCGAAAAGTGCTCTATAGGACTAAATTGTACACAAATATCTTGTGAAAAAAAGGGCTCAAGTACTTGGGAATATTATTGACTACTAATACTTGAACTATGTCACGATATGCAATAGTAACCATTGTCTTCTGCAAATGACTTATTTGATTAGTTACATGGAACTGCCTAATTCTCAAATATTGATCCTTTGGTTGGTTCTCATAAGTCTAGAGTTGGAGGAAATATTTTAATATAGCTTTTAGAACTCGATAGAGGCATTAAAAAGTTCTTTGCGATATCTTTTGGACTTACATATGCTCCAGTCGCTATAAAGACATTACTTGGAAGATTTGTGTCAATGGTTAGTGATTGTACTTGAGTGTTTTGTCTTGGCTAGAATGAATAAAAAGATAGTCTCAGTACTTTGGTTCAGACACTACAAGGACTCACCCTTTTTGAGCTTGACGGTCTTCAAAAAATATCTATTTGGAGATGTCTTTAGAAGGACAATGTAACTAATCAACTAAGCACAAAAAAAATTGGTGGATGAAAATAATTGAGCGGAACCTACAGATTTTCAAGATCTATTGACCACCATACAAGTTTTAGTGCTACTGATAGGTTATGAGAAATTCATGGTGCTCTGAGGGTGGAATTGAAATATGTTCTCATACAGAATGATCGTGTAATAGCTCATGTTTTGAGAAAACTAAATTACTAGGAATAAAATTATCTCTCATAATGTAAAGGTACTCTCAATAGTACTTGTTGTAGAGTCTTACATGTGCTATTTATACAGTGAAACCAATGAGATTTATACTGACTACAAGAGTTTGGTATTTATGTTCCAAAGGAAAATTTTTAGTCTTCAATTTTCACCACTGGAGGAAACTAATCGATGATTATAAAATTTACTATTTGGTCTCACATGGAAAATGAAAATACTAAGGCAAATGCATTGAGAAGCAAATCCATGGGCTATTTGACATATACCTCTTGCAAATAGATTTATGACCTAAGTTGTGTACATACTTGAGAATATGGAAATCAAAGAAACTCAGAGACATTGTTGGCTTATGTTCAGGCCAATTCTTTATTGGTAGAGCACATCGAGATCACCTAATACAAGGAGGAGAATTAGGTGAATATTGAAATAGGGTTATAGTGAGTAAAGACATGGATATGAGTATTGACAGTTATGTCGCTTTTGGAGTAAGTGGCTGATTATGATGATCGAATATAGATGATGAAGCCATAACTCTTAAAACATTGTACATCCTGGATCTACTAAGATACCTAAAGCAAGTGTACTGGTGGGAACTTAATAAGAATGATATTGCTAACTTCATTTCCAATGGCTGACTTGTGAACATGTTAAACATAAGTATAACCAACTAACATTACTACTACTACAATTTAAGATTCTAGAATGGAAATTGAAAAGGAGTTACTATTGATTTTATGACTGCGCTACCACGAATCCTAAGAGGTTATGACCCTATGTGGGTATTTGTAGATCGACTTATGAAGCCATCACACTCCTTACCATTCAAAGACAAATAAAATGGAGGAACATCTGTTGAAGTATAGATGAACAAAATTGACCAACTCCACGAGTTTCAGTGCCTATCATATCTAACAGAGTATCATTATTTACTTCATGCTTTTGAAAAGCTTTCCATGAAACATTAGGTGTACAAATAGATTTTAGTACTGCAGTTCATCTATAGATAGACATATGTTTTGAGCGTACAATACAAATCTTAAAGGATATATTAAGAGCTTGTATTGTTGATTTTCAGTGTGGTTGGGATGTTTACTTACCATCAACAGAATTTGCCTACAAAAATAACTTACAATCAAGCTTTTAAAGGACTCTATATGAAACCGTGTATAGTAGTTTCAAATAGATAAACGTCTTACTTATACATACTAGAGGAAAGTGTATATAGAGTAAATAGTTGCATACCTAATTTTCCTTGGAATCCGTCCATAAAAGGCATGAAGCAATTCAACAGAAAAAAAAGAATAAGCTAAATTGATCTCGGGATCCGTAAGGCCATATAAGATTTCTTGATGAGGTGAGAGTAGTGTTGTATCATTTGGAATTTCCCTATGAGATGTATTTTACTCGTCCAATGTTCTATGTCTACGAAGAAAATGTATATCATACTCATCTCATATTCTTGAACCACTAACTATACAACTTGATGATAACTTGACATAAGAGAAGGAGCAGTGACTATTGTTTGACAAACAAGTAAGTAAATTCCAGTCTAATAAATTGGGTTAGCGTAAGTTAACGGAGAAACCATACCATTGAAGAAGCTACCCAGGAGTCTAAAGATATCATGTGAGTTAAGTATTCTCATATATATTTCGGTAATCAGGTAAGCACTTTAAATTCGGGGACCGAATTTCATAAGATGAGACTGTAATACCCCATATTAAGAAAAAAACAGGTATGTAAATTGTTAATGAACAAAATATTTCTTTTGTTTAAATTAAATGTATTGCTGCAAATAAAGAAAATAGAAAGTTAATGGGCCATAGCCCATATAACTCACTGGAAGTAAAAAAAAAGGGCTATGTTGAAGAATTTAGACGGGAAGTACTCTTGGTCAACAACTTTTGAAAAAAGAAAGAAGGGAAGAAGGGCATGGGTTTAGCCTCTCTGTCTAACGAAGGAAGTTGGGAAGATAAAGATCTTTCGCACAAGGCTGTTAAGTAAAAAGAGAAGGAGGAAACAAGGTAAGTTTTTGAAATTGAATTATAGATGTGATTTGTATATTCCATGACTATAGATTGGGGTTTAGAGTTGAAGAATCATGATTTAAAGAAACAGAGAAATTTGTTAAATTCTTAGGAACTAATAGAGTGCATTTAATTATTGAACTATAAGCCTTCGTATATTGACTTACACGAAATAAAAGTAGGTGGATATTAAGGTTTTTCTGAAGAAGAAGCAATATAGCTTCAAGTTCAAAACAAGAGAAATATATCGATATCATAGTATTAAAGGTTTTAATTGGGTAAAGAGCTGGAAGCTTTAGGCAACACAAAAAGAAGAAGAAATGAATATGTATGTCATCAAATTAATCAAACACTGTGTGAATATTAGAAGAGATTTGAATTCCACACTTGCTTCTTGTAAAAGATGCACTCGGCAAAAAGGTCAAATGTCTAGTTAATAAATTATTTTTCTTGAGTTATCTTCTAATGATTCTATATTTTGTTGGGTACAAAGATAAATTACTGTTGTGAGTAACAATAGGCAATGGTGTTGCACCAGGTAGATATACTTAGTAAAGAATTGGAGGAACAAATTCTATAAATAGATTGAAATGGATAAGGATATGCACTTATGGAATTATTCATAGAATAAATGTAACAGCCCAGAAATTAGTAGACCAAACTAGAGGCTCTAGCTAGGGATCCAGAGTTTGACGACTCTGGATTAGAGTCGTAGATGAGACTTCCCGTACTTGGAATGAAGGGTTTAGGGGTTAAACGTCAAGGCACGTGTTACAACCAGTAGTTTAGATGGCCATCTAAGGTTTAGTTGAGGGTTGCAAGGGCAAGTGCCAAGGCAAGGGGAAAAGCCTAAGCCAAAGGCCAAGGCTGCCCCAAATTTGGAGCACACTGCCTCAAGTCCACGACCACCACCACGGCCAGTGGTATGGACCATGGCTCATGGTATGGTTCGTGAGGCCAAGTCAGTAGCTACCTAAGGTCTGCCTCAAAGTGGAATACCTCCACGAGCCACTTCACGACTAGTGGTCTTGACCATGATTCGTGGGAAGGCTCGTAAAGATGCCTTAGGATGAGGGAAGCCAAGGCTTTGTAAGCCAAGAATTAACCAATGTTCACGGCCAACATCAGGACCAGTATTCTTGACCACGGTTCGTGAAGGGCCTTGTGAAGTCTCCTTAGCCTTGTGGGAGGCAACACCTTGAGGCCAAGACCACTGCCTAGATACCACGACCATCACCACGACTCGTGGTCTTGACCACAGATCGTGGGAGGTCTAGTGGTCCTTCCTTGGTTTTGTGGAGGCCAAGACTCCAGCGCCTAGTTACTGGTCCAAGACCATGAGCAGGACCACAGTCAGTGGTGAGGACCACGACCTGTGGTGCCTCTCGTGAAGCTTGGACAGTAGACTGCCAAGTGGGGGGTTAATGGGAAATTCCAAACGTGGGAGTTATTGGGTGGGGTCGTTTTACCTAGTCCTAAAACCCCTATATAAGATATTTTAAGCTTTTACCACCCATTTAAGTCACTTTATCACAAGACCCAAAATCAAATCTCCAAATTAGTCTTCTCTCAAATATTTCTCTCTCTAGAAAACCCAAGACTTGAAGAAAAAGATAGAGCTTGAAGCTTGGACCAAGAACAACCTCCATTGTTGAAATCTTGTGTTAGGGCTTTGATTAAAGGTACATCTAGCTTATTCATCTATGGGTTCTTCCACCCGTAGAGCCCCTTAGAAATCCCCTAATTGTGAAATCAAAAACACAATTCTAAGTTAGGGTTCTTCTTACATTAAGGTTTCTAGTAGCAATCTCCATATCCAATGAACTAAGACATGCTTAAAGAAGCATCTCATAGTGTTCTAAAGCATAATTGAACTAAGACTTACTTAATGAAGTACCTCATGGTGTTCAAGATTATGAATGGACTTAGACATGCTTAAGGTAGTATATCATAGGGTCCATGTTGATGATGAACTAAGACATGCTAAAAGTAGTATCTCATAGGGTTCAAGCTAATAATGAACTAAGATGTACTTAAGAGAGTACCTTATAGTGTTCTAAAAGTTAAAGAGAGGAACTAGGTTCCAAACCAAGAAGTATTAGTATGAGGACCTAAGAGTTGTACTTAGCATGAATAATATTATGGGATGCTATGCATGCATTGCACAAGTATGACTTTGGGTTATTAAAGAAGATATCGAGATAGGATTGTGCTTTAGTTTCCCTCCAAGATGTGTTTGACTAAAGGTGATAGTTCCCTTGTCTATGTGAAGAAAGCCAATAGTGAGACCAAAAGAGGGTGAATATGACTAGGATGACCTCAAGGTTATGCTTAGTGTGAAGGGTAATATGGGATGCCTTTCATGCATTGCAAAAGTGTGTCTTGAGGTTACTTATGAGTATGGTGCCCTTATGATAGAGAAGCTTAGTAGTTGACCATGTATATAGACTATGACTAAGTTGATTCAAAAGGGGTACTTGGCTTGGGTGGTATTATGGGATGCTATTCATGCTTTGCACTTGTATGCTTTTGAGGTTACTTGAGAAGGTTCTATTATCGTAGAGATGACTAAGAGTCAATTATGATTATATGATGCTTATGTTGGAGATTATGCTATGACTATGTTATTATCTCTTATGCTTATGTCTTATGTTGACTAATCATTTTGAGATGCTCTTATGATGTTGTGCTAGCTATCATACTTGGTACATTTTGTACTAACGCATACTTTGCCTACATTCTAATCAAATGTAGTGTTTCGGAGATTGAGTTCCTTTGGAGGATAGGTTTCTAAGGAGCAAGAAGAGTTGAAGAGTTGGTGAGTCCTCATAGATTCGAGGACAAACCCATTATTTCCTTTATGTCATTTCTTTATGTTTTAGACTTTGTATGGGCTGCGTCCCAAGAGTTTTATTCAAGAGTTTAATAGATGGTTTGAGACAAAGTTGTAGTAAAGACTTTCGCTTGCTTAGGAAGATGTTTTCGATTGTATGGTTTAAAAGAAGTTTTAAATTTTTCGTACTTTTCTATTATCTTATGTTATGATATGCTAAGGGCTTGTAGAGACCCCTTCGGGGTCAAGTACACCATGTTGCATCTAGAGGGTACCCCTGGGTCGTGACAATAAATAGATATACTTTGATAAATGGAAATTCAATCATGAAACCTTGAGGGTTGGGCGTTCTAAAATTAGTATAATTTCTTGTATAAAGAGGTTAACACGAAATTGTTATGAATGTGATTATAGATTGATCGAACAAAGCTTTACGAATTTCTTGAGATGACAAGTTTGGTATGTCAACACGAGTACTGTGAGTAGTAACCTCAACACAATTTGTATTTCACAAATTTCATGGCTTTTACATGGTTTATAAAGTAAATGTGTTATCGACGATTTTGAACTTGCATGTGGGACAAATCTTTTACTTGATATGATACTAAAAAGATTATTTGAGATGAACTTATTCTTACAAGATACGATTATTGTTATTAAAAGGGTTTTACACTAATTTGAAAAATAGTATTTTGACATGTGATTGTTTAACTTTGAAATAATATGATTTGATAAGATTTAAATGCTCTGTTAGATTTTGAGATGCTTCTACTGATTACAATAAAAGTATAAATGGGAGTACACCTTGATGAATCCCATAGCTAACAGCTGGTTCGTTAGACCTGGTGCACCTTGTAGTTACAGATTATCGATAAAGCCCTTGCTAGTGGGAAGGTAGAACTAGCATACTGTTACTTATATCCCTCGAGTAGGGATCTACCGATATGAATATTTAACTCCTTTATTGGTTACTTCTTAATTAGAAGGCCACACTAATTACATGGTTCATCCTTGGAAACCTACCAAATATATAAGATTGTTATGAAAGTGTTTTTCTGAGTTTGTTTCTAAAAAATTGCATTGATTTTGCTTGCATGTGACAAATAAGATTGAATATTGTTACCGTTTCTGAAAGGGCATTGATTTCATTATGTTGATTAACATACTAGCATGTTTTTTGACTTGTCCCTCATTAAAATGGTTGTGGTTTAGTGTTATTACTCACTGAGCTAGTGTCTCACTCTTCGCTAAATGTTTTTACGAAGAACTCAGATGGTATTACCTAGGAATTCATTAACTAGAGAGTGAGAATTGGTAGGATCTGGTGAACCCTGCATTGCTTTGCATTGTAAGAGATTTATCGAATTGCTATGTTTCCTTTTTTTAAACTCTTAGAGTCGCTCCATTTATCAGTCCCTATTTAGAGTCACATTTATTCCTTCATATTGTAGTCAAGTGGCTAGTTATACACTTTTTTTTTTGTAATTGGAGAAGAATTGGTATAATTGTGTGGCGATTGAATTGTTGATGGATATTGGGTCATGAGATCGAGATGTTATTAGTTGTATTGTTGATTTCTACGATAGGGAAAAATTGGATAGGCCCAAAAACAAAGGATTTATGCTAAGGCTTGCTTTGATATTCTTTCCCCTTAGTGCCGGTCACATACCTAATTTGGGTCGTGACAACATGATATCACTCATGCTGTGAATTTAGCAAGCTAGTTTATTCAAAGTATGCACATTGAACATCTTCAAGGGGTGAAAAGGATTCTCTGGTACATTAATGGTACTCTACCCTTTGGACTCAAAATTATTTCACAATAATCATGTAGGTTGTATGGATACTCAAATGCTGATTGGGAGGTTTTACCACCACTAGGAGATCAACTACAAGCTATAGCATCTGCCTAGTTACAAATTGTATTTCTTGGACTTCCAAGAAATAGACAACAGTAGATCGATTGAGTGCTGAAGCTGAGTATAGAGCACTTGCCTCCACTGTAGCAGAGATGACATATATCATGTATCTACTTCATGATCTTGGGGTGTTAGTTTGATCTGTTCCTACATTGTACTATGATACTTAAGTGCATTGTACATGACAATTAATCTAGTTATGCATGCTAGAACCAAACATGTTGAAATGGAATATCATTTTGTTCGTGAAAAGGTGGCCAGAGGAAAACTTCTTACACAGTTTGTGTGGTGTAAGGATCAACTAGCTACCATTCATACAAAAGCATTAAAAAAACAAGTCTTTGCTGAATTTCACAGCAAGCTGAGGGGAAGTGTTGAAGATGAAGGAAGCTGATGACTGGAACATGTAAAAGGAAAATGTCCAATGAAGCTGACCGACGAGTTTACTTCTATATAGTTAGAGTCACACTAGGATTAGACTAGTGAATCCTAAATTATTTACCATTCATCTGAAGTATCGTGTATGGGCCTAAAGTCGACTGGGATAAGGTATTTTAGTTATAGTCGTAATACTTATGATGTAGAGAATATATTTTGTATTGTAGTAGGACTCATAGTATAGCTAGTATAGGCCTCTTCTCCTATATAATTGAAGATGAAGGAAATTGATGATTGGAACATGTCAAAGGAAGATGTCCAATGAAGTTGACTGATGAGTTTACTGTTATAGAGTCACACTAGGACTAGACTAGTGAATCCTATATTATGTATGACTAAGTTGATGTATCGTGTATGGGGCTAAAGTCGACTAGGATAAAGTATTTTAGCTATAGTAATAATACTACTCATGTAAACAATATAATTTGTATTGTAGTGGGATTCCTAGTAAAGCTAGTATAGGAATATTCTCCTATATAAGGAGCATGTAACTCAACAGTTTAATCATCAATATTATCCTTGTTTTCTCCAAAATCCGCACATGAGATTTCTACACTTATAAGCTGAGAAGCTGAACTTGCGGGGTATATATATATATATAAAGTCCTCTTTTGCTGCAATAGGCTAACAACATTAGTCCTCAATTACTACAAAGACTGCAACAACGTCAAAAAAGCTTAAAGTTGTTTACCTACAAGTTTCATTTGTTATTTTCTATTGATGTCATGAGTGACATCAAATGAGGCAGTATTTTCCTTATAAATAGAGCACTTATGCTCATTTGTAAGGACATACCAAAAATAGAGAAACAATAGAGAGTAAAGAGAATAATCCATAACCTATTTCTTAGTTTGTGAGTAAATAGTGTGAAAGTAATATTATTGTGAGTTTTATGAAATAAAAGAGTGTTGAGCAGTAGTCTTTTGACTCTGTCAAGTTTTCATCACTATTATTGTATTAATTATTTGGGTATCATATTTACCCCTTTTTAATATTTGGTGTCATTGTTACTCTCTTCGTATTGATATTTAGTGTTAATATTTTCGTGGGTGTGATTATCATTTTGTTCAATAACGTGGTATCAAAACAATGAAAGATAATAGTACGTTGTCCTATCAATACCTTCGTCTCACAAGATAAAATTATGAAAAATAGTGTCTACGAATGAAAGTCTTTCTTGGCTCTCAAAATGTTTGGGACATTGTAGATAATGGGTATACAAAATCTGTTAATGATGAAACATTGTCTCCAAATTAAAAGGAGGTATTGTTAAAGAAAAGAAAGAAAGATCAACAAGACCTCACTTTTATCCATCAATGTTTGGATGATGTCATGTTTGAGAAGGTGGCTGATGCAACCACCTCAAAAGAAGCTTGGGAGATTTTACAAAATTCTCTCCAAGGAGTTGATATGTGAGGAAGATAAAACTTCTAACTCTAAAGGCTGATTTTGAAGTTTTAAAAATGACAGAATCCCAATCTATTTCAGATTTCAGTTCAAGATTGATGGCTATTGTGAATCAATTGATTAAATACAAGAAATGAGTATATGATGTGCGTGTGGTAGAAAAGATCCTTTGTTCCCTAAAACCTAAATTTGATTATGTGGTGTGTCCTATTGAGCAGTTTAAATATTTATACTCTATTACGATAGAGCAATTAGAAGGTTCTTTACAAGCCCACAAAAAAGAAAAGATGAAAAGGAGAAAAGAAGAGCCACTAGAGTAACTTCTTAAAACTCAGGCATCCTTCAAAGGATTTGAAGGTGAAGAAAGTTACTAAGGAAATGGACAATGGAGAGGTCATGGAGACCATGGAAGAGGAAAAAGTTATATCAACAAATTCAATAATTAAGATAAGTCACCGGTCATTCGGAGCTCGTGGCTGTGGTAAAAAAGGAGGTAGAGGACGTGGAGCCTATCAAGGTACCAATAAAATGAGGTATGATAAATCTAAAATTGAGTAATATAACTATCATAAAATTGGACATTACTCTTGGGAAAGTCGTATTAATATTGAAGAGAAAGCTAATCTTGTTGGCAACAACAAAGACGAAGATGAGTCAACATTGTTAATGTCACTCAAAGAACAAGATACATATAATTACAACTCATGGTATCTTCAAAATGGAGCAAGCAATCATATATATGGCTAAAAAGATAAGTTTGTAGAGATAAAGAAGACGGTGAAAGGTAATGTGTCTTTTGGAGATACCTCATAGATCCAAATTGAAGGGATAGGTATGATTATGATATCCTGTAAAGATGGTGGCCATAAATTGATTAACAATGCTTATTATATGCCAAAACTGAAAACTAATTTTTTGAGTTTGGGTAAACTTCTTGAAAAAGGATATGATATTCATATGAAAAATATGCATATTTGGCTTAGAGATTCAAGTAACAACTTAATTGTTGAAGTGCACATGTCCAAGAATAGGTTGTTCCATTTCAATCTTAAGACCATTGATGCAAAGTGTTTGAAGGCTAATGTGAAAGATGACTCATGGTGCTGACATATGCGATTTTTGCATTTTAACTTTGAAGCGCTCAAATCAATGGGAGAGAAAAACATGGTTGATGGAATACCATCAATCAACCATCCAAATCAATTGTGTGAAGCTTGTCTTCTTGGAAAACATGCGAGGACGAGTTTTCCAAAGGAGACTACATCAAGAACAAGTAAGCTACTCCAACTTGTACAAACTGATGTGTGTGGTCCAATCGATTCACCTTCGTTAGGTAAAATTAAATGCTTCTTGTTCTTTATTGATGATTTCAGTCAAAAGACTTGGGTATACTTCTTGAAGAAAAAATCTAAAGTTTTTGTTGCTTTTAAAAATTTCAAAGCACTTGTAGAAAAAGAAAGTGACTATGAAATAAAAACATTAAGGTACGATAGAGGAGGCAAATCCACATCAAAAGAATTTAATGACTTTTGTCAATCTCATGGAATTTTCCCTCTAACGGTACCTTACTCACCCCAACAAAATATAGATGCATAAAGAAAGAATAGATCAATTCTTAATATGGCTAGATGTATGTTGAAAGCTAAACATCTACCAAGAGAATTTTGGGCCGAGGCAATTTCTTGTGCAAATTATTTAAGCAACAGGTCTCCAACAAAAAATGTGTGAGATCAAACTCTTCAAGAGCATGGAGCGGAAGTAGGACAAGTTTCAAGCACTTGAGAATCTATGGGAGCATAGCCTATGCTTATGTTCAACATCAAGGGAGAGCTAAACTCAAATATGGAAGTGTCAAGTATGTGTTTGTTGGCTATTGAGTGAGTTCAAAAGGCTACAAATTGTAGAATCCAAGCAATAATAAGGTTGTGGTGAGTCGTGATGTTGAATTTGATGAAGAATAAATATGGAAATGGGAGGCTACGGAAGAAAGAACATATGATTTTATTCCATACTTTGGAGATGATTCTGAACATCAGACAATGACACCTTCACAGGATGCAACTCCACCTCCTTCACCAACAAATGTTGCATCCCTGTCTACTCAAGAGAGTTCAAGTGAAAGATTGCATAGGATGAGGAGTATCCAAGAACTCTATGATGACACAAAAGAAATTACTAATTTTTAATTTTTGTGTTGTCTCTTTGCTGATAGTGAACCAATGATTTTTGATGAAGTTGTTACTGACAAAAGGTGGAGACAAGCCATAGAGGAGGAGATCTAGCCAATAGAGAAGAATAACACTTGGGAGTTAATAGGTCTTCCTAAGGATCATCGAGCAATTGGAGTCAAATGGGTATACAACACGAAGAAAAATGCTCATGGAAAGGTAGAGAGATACAAGGAAAGACTTGTGGCTAAAGGCTACAAACAAAGACATGGCATCGACTATAAGGATGTCTATGTGCCTATTGCCCACATGGAGACGATCAATATATTAATCTCTTTGGCAGTGCAAATGAAGTGGAAAACCCATCAAATAGATGTAAAATTGGCATTATTGAATGGATATTTTGAAGAAGAAGTCTATGTTGAGAAACCATTGGGCTTTGTGTGTCATGAAGCTAAGGTGTTGAGGTTGAAGAAAGCCTTATATGGGTTTCAAGCTCCACGAGCTTGGAATAATCGCATTGACAAATACTTTCAGGACAATTGGTATCTCATTGTCTCCATGAATATGATCTCTACATTAAAGTTGTTACTAACAGAGATATTGTGCTTGTTTGTCTTTATGTTGATGATCTCATTCTAACGGGTAACAACCCAGTTTTATTTGAGACTTTCAAGAAAGCTATGTCCCTTGAGTTCTAGATGACGGACATAAGGTTCATGTAATATTACTTGGGCATAGAAGTGAAACAAATGGAGGAAGGCATCTTCATATCTCAAGAAAGCTATACAAAGGAGATCTTGAAGAAGTTCAACATGTTTGATTGCAACCCTCTGAACACCCCAATGGAAAGTGGAATAAAATTGTCAAAGTTTGGTGATAGAGAAAAGGTGGACTCCACTCTGTTCAAAAGTCTCATAGGAAGTCTGAGGTACTTGACATTTATGAGATCAAATATACTCTTTGCGGTTGGAGTAGTAAGTCGCTTCTTAGAAGCTTCTACCTCCACTCACTTGAGGTCGCTAAAAGAATTCTTTGTTACCTAAAAGGAACAATCGACCTTGGGCTATTTTATTCTTATTCTGATGATTTTAATCTTGTGGGATATTGTGATAGTGATTATGCGCGAGATGTTGATGATAGAAAAAACACATCTGGTTTGTGTTTTTCTTGAGTTATTTTGTTATTTATTGTAGTTCAAAAAAATAATCAATTGTTTCTCTCTCGACTTGTGAAGTTGAATACATGGCAGCGACATCATGTACGTGTCGTGCTATTTGGTTGAAGAGATTGTTGAAGGAACTCAATTTGACACAAATTGAAGCCACAATGATTTGTGTTGATAACAAAATCTACGCAAGCACCTGCCAAGAATCCAGTGTATCATGATTGGAGTAAGCACATAGAAACAACGTATCACTTTATTAGAGAATGTATTGCCAAGAAAGAGGTATAGCTCAATTAGTATGTGAAATCTCATGGTCAAGTTGTAGATATCTTTACAAATCCTCTCAAGTTTGAATTGTTATTTTACATTGATGTCATTAGTGAAATCAAATGAGACAATTTTTTCCTTATGAATAGAGAACTTATGCTCATTTGTAAGGACACACCAAAATAGAGAAGCAATAGAGAGTAATCCACAAGCTATTTCTTAGTTCATGAGTAAATAGTGTGGAACTAATATTATTGTGAGTTGTATGAACTAAAAGAGTATTGAGTAGTAGTCATTTGACATTACCAAGTTTTCATCAATATTATTACATTAATTATCAGGGTATCATATTTACCCCATTTTAATATTTGGTGTCGTTGTTACTCTCTTCTGATTGCTATTTAGTTTGGATATTATCCCGGGTGTGATTATCATTTTTCCAATAGAATTACACTACTAGCATCCAGAACAGATTATATAGTTAAATAGGAAAATAACACATGATAATGAATCATTTACAATAAAGTTGAAATTAAAGAGGTATAGAATGCTGCACAATCAATGTTGTTGCCTTTGTCTCTTATCGGTGTATCTCTCAACACGCTGCAGAGCTCGAGAATAAAATGGCTGACCTTGAAAATGAATTCCAGATGACACAAGATCAACTTGCAAAAGAAGAAAGTGAACTAGAATGGCTAACAAACTTTACAATGATCCACTTATTATGATTCACTTTGATATTTGCACTAAAGTTTCTGTTTCAAAAGAGCATTCTGTGAGAAATTTACTCTTAAGCATTTTTTTTTCAATAGTTGGATAAGCTGATAAATATTATGAGCAGCATGATGAAGCTCCTAAATGTGGGAGGTACTTGGTAGTCATGGATAACATATGTAGGACTGGGGTGATATAAAATCATGTTTTCCAAACTGCACTCGAAATATGGAAGTGGATGAATATGACAACTTAGGTAGGCCTCCGTATCCAATGTTCATTTTAAATTTTAATTGAAGTTGGAATTTACTCCACAAGGAGGTCTTTGAGAAAGAAGTCTTTCTCCTTCAATTGCATAGAAGTGTGGAGGATTACCTCTAGAAATTGCTTCCCTTAAAAGTTGGTACAACATTGGATGGCGGGTGGTAAAGTGTTGCTGAGAATGGCTAGCCTTCTTTATCTTTGAACTATTGTACTTAAGAATCTCAATTATGTCTGTAGCTCTAAGTGTTGATTGTTACGTACCTTCAGAAATTATGAATATGTTGCGATTGAGGCACCTATGTTTGAACTCGACAATCGTGTGTCATTTCAACCAAGATAAAGGACTTTTGTTCTGGAAAAAATTCATTGTTTGTTTGAGTACAACTTACCAAAAGCTTTACATGAGAACTAATGTTGTCAAGTTGATACAATTTATCTTTCCTAACATTGATGGATATTGCTTACACTTTCTTTTCTCATTTTCTACACTTCATAGTTCTTTACTTTTGTTCAGATGATAACTTCTAACATATTTATTTTTGTTCTAGGTAAGCGTGTAAAACTTAAAATAATTTATTCTCCAACTTTTATTCTTATTATTTACGTCTTCTTTTAATTCATTTATTTTATTTCTTATTCTTGAGACACAAATTATGCAAAAGATTAGAGAGGCAATTTGGGGTGATTTACTATCTTCCTTCTCTATTTCTTATCATATACTCCCTCTGTCCCATATTAATTGATCACTTTACTAAACAAATGTGTCTCAAATTACTTTATCACTTACTAAATCAAGATAAAATTAATTAAATTATTCTCATTTTACCCTATAATGAATACTCATTATCATGGCTGATGTTCCCATATTTTTGTTAGGATTTCCCCTGATTTTCTTAACCTATTGAAGTTTTATTTTCTCTTAAAGGAAAGTCAAAGTATTACCATAAATGCTTTTACTTTTTCCGAAAGAAAAAATTAATTCTCTATCATATTTGGTTATTCTTTCCATGGGAGAAATATTTGGAGATTTATAAATTGAAATTATATTCTCATAGCAGAATACATTAGCATCCACAATGTAGCTAATAGAGAGTTTTGTTTATTGGGAGATTTTCTTCCGACATATTTATGTTTTTCCATTTTAGTTTTTATAATATGTAAACCTATTGGTCATATCATATAATAATATATGTTTCTTTTAGTATAATTTTATGTGTTGTCTAATTTATCGTCATATGATTTGTAATAGTAGGCTTCCGCATGACGCCATACTCACTTTCAAACCCAACAAGTCGTATCAAAGAACGCAGTTCAATGATCCAATGGAATGAGGTTAAAGACAAGTTCAACGCGGTTTCAAATTAATTTACAACTAATTTAATAATAAATAAGTTTTTTTATCCAACTACATGTGGAGAAGAGATTTAAGTGATATTTTCAACACTCCTGATGTTGCATTTTTAAAAATAAAATATTAATCCATAAATTTTATAGATGTATGGAGAAAGTTCATATGATCCAGGGTAGATTGTTGATAGCCAGAGTCGACAGAAGAGTTATGTGGGCATAAGAGTTCGAGCCCTAGTGTTCATGGATGGTGATCATGTTTGGCTTCGAGTTTCACCCATGAAGGGTGTGATGAGGTTCGCAAAGAAGGGCAAGCTTAAGTACCCTAGATTCTTTGGACCCTTTGAGATCTTGAGTTGTGTAGGAGAGGTGGCCTATAAGTTAGCCTTGCCACCTAGTTTGTCAGTTGTGCATCCAGTGTTTCATGTTTCCATGCTTCGAAAGTACATGCCGAATGCGTCCCATTTACTTTCCCTTGATTCCGTTGTGTTGGTTCCAAATTTATCTTTTGAGGATGAGCCTATAGCCATTTTAGATAGGCAAGTCCAAAAGCTTAGGACCAAAAAGATTGCTTTAGTGAAGGTATAGTGAAGGCACCGCTCAGTTGGTGAGATGGCTTGGGAGACAGAGTCAGATATGTGTGCCAGATATCCTCAGATTTTCAAAGAATAATGTACCTTCTTTTGCTTTATGTTCAAGGTTGAACACATTTTTTGGTGGTGGATAATGTAATGACCCAGTCGGTTATTTTTTGAAAGTCTCAAGAATTTACTGTTTTTCCCTCCTAATATTAATCTCGAGTCTCTTATGATTGTGTTTTGAAATGTTGTTTTTGAACTTTGTGTTAAAAGTTGAGAATTTAGTAAGTTTTGAGTTTGAAAGGCTATTATTGTAAAGAATGAGATTTTTGGAGTCTTTTGGAGTTTCGAGTATTGGAATGGAATTCTATTTATTTCATTAATCTCAAAATGTGGAATCTGAGTAGTGACAATGTCAGTTTCACATTCGTAGTATTTTTGAGGATTTGAGGTCCCAAGTTCTGAAATTGTGGAAATTTAGCCTTTTGGTTGACTTTGGTCAACATTCAGAGTTCAGATGCTCAGATTGGAATTCTGAGAGTTTCGTTGGGTTCAAAGGATGATTTTAGGCCGAGGTGAGGTCTTGGTTTAACTCTGAGAGGCCCCTAGCTAGGTTTAGTCTTTGTAGACGTTGAGTTAGTTTCTTGTGGTTTTCACAGATTTTGGGTCAAGGAGGACTCAAAATTGTGTTTTAATGGTTCCATCGAGTTTGAAACATCAAGTTTATTTGATTTGCATAAGTTGTTTCTTTTTATGGGGTTCCGAACGAATCCAAGAGGGTCTTTTTGATATTTTGAGAGTTGGCTGATTTTTCTGGTGCCTGAGTTCTGTAACCTCCGCTTTTGCAATAAGCCTTCCGCTTTAGAGACCTCCACTTTAGTGAAGGTGAGATTACATGAGCAAAGGCTAGATTTTTTGTGCCTTTCTCTTAAGCTAACTAGGGATCTCTTTAGCGATGGACACTTAAGCGAAGCCTAGCTCCCAAAAGTGAGACCCCCAGTTTTTGCGAGGTTTGCTTAAGAAAACCTATGGTCTCTTAAGCGATAATAAAGGGAGTTTGACCTGTCATTTTTGGGCTTTAAACCCCATTATCCATTTTTGTGCTTTGGGATCCCTTGGTGGTGATTTTTGAAAGGATTTCTAGTGCTAAATAACTTGGGTATGCTTTTATGACCCTAAAACCTCCACTTTCCTTTGATTATTTATGGATTCTAACATCAAATTTTGGGATTTGATTTTGAAAATGGCAAGTGATTGAACATCTCAAGAACACCTCATCCGATTCTGGGTGTAAATGATCGTTAACTAGTATAAAACCCAACGAAGAGTTGGGATCGAACCCACAGGGGGCTGTACGTGTCTAAAATTTTAGTTATGAAGTTATAAAGTGGTCTATTCAGTTATAGGAATAGAATTTATCAAAAAGACATGTAAACAGGTCTAAGGGATGGCAACGAATGTCAAATGGGGGAATTGGATTGTAAATTATCAGCTACAACACAATCAAACATAGGAAAAATAACAATATAGAGAGGAATTCTCAGGATGCGATTGTTTCGCTTCGTTCCTGGGTTCCTTCGCGTCTGGTCAACGCAGAGAAGAAGATAAAGACGTATGGGGGTTAGGTATGTTGCTGTACATTGTTATTGGGTTGGGTATTATTATTGGGTTGGGTTTCTTAGTATTGGAATTGGGTTGCTGCTGAGTGAATTGGAGAGAAGTGGGCTGCTAGGTTTCTGAATTAAAAATGGGTTGTTGATTATTAGTAACTTTTGGGCCGGTTGGGCTAAAAAAATAGGCAAAAACTTGGTCTCAAATTGGGTTAAGGGTGAATGTCAAAGATGGGTTATATCTTGGAGTTTAACAAATAGCCAAATTGAGTTAAATTAACAAATGCGGCTAAAACGTAAGACGAATTAATATTAATTAATTAACGAGCTTCTTAATTTTAACAAAATAAAAATAATTAACTTAATTATAAACTTATAACTCAAAAATATAAGCATAATTTAAATTGAATTAAATTAATAAAATACTTACTAAAATTAAAATCTTTTTGAGATGATTTTCTAAATGTTTATAAAATATACTAATTATATACAAAATTATATAAAGCATATATGTTTCTTAAAAATTATAAAAATGATGAAATTAATTAAAAGTAACTTGAAAAATATTTTGAACTTTATAAAAACTAATTATTTCAGATCGTTTGGAATTTAAAAAGCTCGGTGATTAATCTACATTGTGGAGGTTTAACATTGGATGTCAACAACTGTCCCTCGTTTTACTTAGATTGTTGAAACAAATCCGAGGCAAATGAAATTGACAAATCCAATTTTGACTGACTACATTTTATCGTTCGAAAAAGAGCTTTTGGTACGGACTTTAAGACTTATGGCTGAACTCCAGAAATGGGCTTCCTACATATCTTAGGCTATATGAGAATTCAGGTCACTTCTAGTTCGATACGCTTGATTCGATGCACGATTTTGAAAGAATTCAAAAGCTATCCCGATATCAAATTATGAAGAAATCAAAATTCTTGGGACGAGGATTTAAGAGAGAATGTTGGAATACAACCGAGTTTTCAACTTCGAGTCCTCCTACATATCCCTAAACATTAGGAATCATGCCGCTTGAGGACCTCAATCCAAGCCCTCAGTCTCAAAAACTTCAACATGGATGGATAGATGCCATACGGCCGTTAGCTATTAAGTATTTCGTATATAGCAGGACTGTGACCCTCCTCTCAACCCAATCCCTTACTTGACCCTCAAAACTCACTATCGAGTTGTAACCGAAGTAGATCAAGAGAAGGGACGATGCCCAGACGACAGATTTGATCCAATGTCAAACTGGCCAAAGGCTCAGAATGAGATGAGTCAGGGATCCAGAATGACTTCAACTTTGACTCGATCAGTTGAGAAGGAAATCAATTATGCTAGATAACCTTCGTTTCTGGAAGAGTGACAAATAAGTCGGGTATGAAAAAGAGGTTCGCAACCTCTTAGCCATGAATGCGGAGCTCTTCACATCTATAAGTAAGAACTTACACAGACATAATTTCCAAAGCTCTTGGTGTATTGCCACTCGGATTGGAAATTTGCTTCCGGTGAAAACATAATTTTTTTGGATGCAAAACTAAAATAAAAAAACCCAAAGAAAGAAAAAAACCCCGCATGCCTTCTGATAGGGATGTGGTTTGATTGTGGTGGAAGTCGCTCCTCAGCTCCTGTCCTAAGAGTTTGACACTCCTCTTCGGACTATGTCCTAGTTCACTGCTAAGAAAAAATTCCATGTTGTGCTGCATCCTTATTGATGTCATCTGCACCTGTGGTTGAGAATTCATCCTCTTGGATGCTCTCGACAAGTACTGAAATAAACTTGTTAGTAGAAACTGTAATTGGAAAAAGTGGTAGCATCTCTTATGATGCGTTTTGGTTACTCTTGTTGTGAAAGATGTCACATAAGTATGTTCTGTATATGTCTGCACACTCAAAGTAAATAATTAGTAGACGTAGTGCTGCTTTAGCTAGCGGTTTGAGTAAAAAATAAATAAAGAAAGATCATTCATATAACAAATAAGTATATCTTAATGGATAGGCATAAACATATTTTTCAACTAGATGAGAAAATGAAGAAGTATTGAGAGTAAAAGATAATGGATACCGCTTTTGAACACAGTATGTCCATTACAACTCATGATTTGCTGAGGATTTGGAGATGTCATTGCTTGTTTTCTGCATGACAAACTCTGGTGATCTCTGCAATGAGATAGATGGATCAATGATTATCCAACTGTAACGAGGTGGATGGCTTGATGATTATCCCACTGTAACGAGGTGGATGACTCGATAATAGTGCAACTGTAATGAGGTGGAGGCTCGATGACATTTGTTTCTCAACTCGCGCTAAGAAAAAGTTCCATGTTGTGTTGCATCTTTTCTGATGTCGTCTGCACCTGTGGTTTGATTTGAGAATTCATCCACTTGGATGCTCTCGAAAAAGAATAAATAAACTTGTTAGCAAAAACTGTAATTTAAATAGAGAAATGATATGTTTTACCATATTCGACACATGTTCTTTTCTATAAATATTCTGACGTCAGCCTCCATCGGTTTTGACGTAGTAGATGATGACTTGATATGATGTGGATGATGATGCTTCATTGATAGAAAGATGATGATGCTTCATTGATAGAAAGATGATGATCCATTGGTAGGATAATGATGATCCATTGGTAGGATAATGATGATCCATTGGTAGGATAATGCTGCTACATGATAGGATGATAATGCCCCATTAGTAGGATGATGTTGATGCTCCATTGATAGGACGATGATTTTTCGTTGATGATCCATTGGTAGGATTATGTTGATGCTCCATTGATAGGACGATGATTCTTCGTTAATGATCTATTGGTAGGATTTTGTTGATAGTCCATCGATAAAATGACGATGATGTCCCTCTCGATGGTAGTACTATCTCATTTGATAATACTGCAGATATGTCCCTCTGGGTAGTGGCATTATCTCATTTGATAATACTGCATATATGCCCTCTGGGTAGTGGCATTATCTCATTTGATAATATTGTAGAAATAGCCCTCTGGGGCTTTCACATTACCGCGTCTTATATCGATGCGATTTGTGAATATTCTTCAAATGTTCTTGATGCTGAAAAATGTAATTTGATGTCATTGTTGATGCTTGTACATGTTGAGAGTGATGCTTTCACTTGTTCATAGTTGAACATTTGTACTCATAGTGACTCATGCTTTGCTGGGAATTTGACTGTTGTTGCTTATATTCTGAATTGTTTCTTCTTTTATTCTAAAAATCTTCAATGACTTTCTTGTATCCACAGGAAAATTGTTAGTTTTGGGGAGCTCCTCTCCCTTATGACTTCTCCATATTCATTGAATGGGGAATATGATGATCATGAGGCAAACTTATAGATCTGCATCCACGGAAAAATTGTTAGTTTTTTTTTGTGTTGAGTTCTTCAATCGCTTGCTCCTTGTCTTGCTATCTTCGGTTGATCACTCCGATCTCTTGCTTCTTGATAGACATAAAATGAAATTATACGAAATGTTTGACATATCAAAAGCCTAAACAAGGATTTCCAAAAATCACTATCAAATGTCATGTCATGCATAGCTTAAATGAACGTCCTTGGCTCGAAACTTCGGTGTATCCGATAGCTTATTCTTGAGAATTCAACAGATCCTTGAACCTTGAGAAATTTATGACATAATCCTTTTGAAATCTATTATAAATGGGAATTTTTGCATCTGGCTCTGAAATCTAACGGTGCCGAAGATTGTAGAAGTTGACCATGAAATTTAACGACATCAGAAATCATTTAAAGTTAGCTTTAAACTTCTAATATGTTTGATATATTTGAAATTTACTACAAACTTCCAGTGATGCTTGAAGAAATTTTTGAGGCCATCCTCAAAAATTTCGGTCCCAGTTAGATGTCTTGGATCTCAAACTGTTGATATGACTTATAGAATTTTTGAGACCCTCTCAAAAATTATGTCCCAATTGCGATTCTCAATGTATCTTCAATCTTGACTTGTGGTAGAGATCCTCTTCTTGAGAATTTTTGTGTCCCTCTCAAAAATTTTGTCCCAGTTTCTATTGTGAAGAAAAATAGAAATCTTATGGGAGATATGACCGAACCGTTGTGGCGCCTATGTATTCCATTGAGGCAGAAATCGGGTCAAACGTAATTCCCCTTTCGGGATCAAACAGAAATAGAAAAATTACAAAGAAACCGATCAAGGCCGACATAGGCCACCTATGTATCTCATTCTTGAGAATTCAGGTCGAACATAGTTCAGATACAAGGAAAATATTAAAAGGCGATAAAGGGGTGACCGAGGCCGACATAAGCCGCCTACGTATCTCCTTCTTAAGAATTCAGGTCAGACGTAGTTCATTACAAGGAATGTGCGATAAAATGGAAAGAAAGAGATTAAATATGTATTTCCAAAAGAAAGATAACAATAACTTCATATATAAAATTTCTGGCCAATATTGGGGCATACTTCTTTTCAACCTTTTATGATGAATATCTTCAAATGACTCTATTAAGAAATGTTTTGCACTTACTCTTATGCATCCAATACGTTATCCCTTGAGGTGGTTTCCTCAGTATTGATCAAATTATTGTTGATCATGTTTTGAATCTCGTGCTTGAGGGTCGAACAATTCTTAGTATCGTGTCCAACAACTCTTGAATGATAAGCACATTTGTGGTCAGCTTTATAAAATTTTCCCAAAGGTTTGGCTAGTCTTCCTTCTATGGGATAGAGTATACCCGTTGCTTTCAACCTTTCATAAAGTTGAGTTTAAGATTTTCTTAATGGTGTAAACACTTTAGGAGCCTTCCTAAAGTTTGGGCTGGGGAATTTTTTCTGATTGACATTGTGGTTTCAATATTTTCTTTGTGGAGCCGACCACATATGGGTAGCCATGACAATGGATACCTCTTCTTCTTTTCCCTTTGATATATGCATATCACTAATTCCGGTAGCTTTTCCATTATCTCGCAATGCGGTAAGGTTTGTGACTTTTCCAGTCTTGAAACCATCTTCCAGAGCTTCTTCCACCTTGATGATCTCAAAAAAAATTTGTCCCATCATGCACAATATTATTTCATACTACTCAGGCTTTTGTTTGAATAAACATTTCAGTGATTTCACGTTCATACATAGGAGGCTGAACTCTTGCAACCTCTTTTCTCAAACGAAGAGTGTACTCTCAATAGTTTTCTGTAGACTTATGTTTGATTCTCTCCAAAGAGTATTGATCGAGAATGACTTCTACACTGTAACCAAAACTTTCAATGAAGTCTTTAGCCAAAGTGTTCCAACTTGGCCACTGCTTGATTTCTTTAGAAATAAACCATTCCAATGCTTCCCCTTTTAGACTTCAACTACAGAGTCACATAAACAAAGCCTCATCTTTCCCAACTCCAATGATTTGATCACAATAAGCCCTCAAATGAGTCAAAGGATTCTCAACTCCACTACATGTATCAAACTTTGGTACTTTAAAACCTTCTAGAAGCTCCAAATGTGGATGACGACACAAATCTTCATAATTCAACCCCACAATGTCTGGAGTGTACTGAACGTCCTTCATTGCTTTCATAACATAGTATCTGATGATTTGCTCAACCTTTCCACTTATGACCTTCCACTCTTTCTCCTTCTTTTCAGAATGTTCGAGTTCAAAATGCGTAGTAAATAGAGGGTATGATTCTGGCGATATTGGAAGATGAAATGCGGTTTTTAGAGGTATGGATTGAGTGGTAGGTGGGTTTTGGACAATTTGAGTAGGGGTTTGATGGACTGAAGGAAAATTCTGGAAAATGTTGGTATTTGAATTTTGAGGAGTAGGTAACTTTTGGTGTGATGAGCTAGCATGATGTGGGTTAATGGTGGTTAAGTCGGTGATGGGAGGTTTTGGATTTGTAGCGGTGGACAAATTATTTGGAAAATGGTCAGATGTTGGATCTGAGGTAGGAAAATGGAGTGGAGGCCTTTCGTTGTCTTGAATAGAAGTGTTGGCAACAATAGCCAAATTCGTCAAATCTCAGGTCTTACCCATTTCAGCCCTCATTTCAGCAATCTGTTGGAACAATTGTGCAATCAACTTGTTCTGTTCAGTAATGATGGGGTCATTCACAGTAATTTTGGTCAAATCAGTGTTTTCAACATTTTCAACCACTTTTTCTTTGCCTTTTGACAAACATTAGTCGGAGAATGAATCTTTGGGGTCTTTGGACCTTGTGAAGTATGGATATTCAGCCATTTTCTCAACACAGATCAGTTTTGAGTACCTGACAAAGAAAAATAACTCAAAAGATAAATGTGTTGGTCTATGTAGATGATAAATAATACAAAATATCACACACATGACTATAAACACATAAAAATTGCTTCGTTTGAAGATAAACTAGCCCACAGATATAGAGAAATGACTAAATAGATAGGAATTTGTCTATTTGATTTTGAGATTAGTGAATCACAAATGTCGACATGAGTCGAGACAAAGTCGATTGTATTTGTCATACTTCTGATTTTCGATTAAGATGAAATTCCAATCTCATTGCAAGAGTTTGAAAAGATAGGATTTCTTGAAAATGGGGACAGAGCCTTGAAAGGCTGCCTACGTATCTCACGAGGGAGAATTCAGGTCCTACGTAGTTCGACCCTTGAATCTCTTTTCAATTGGAGATGGTGAATAATTTTCTGATATGAGAGAGTAACATTTGAAAAGTGAAGATCGAATTTTGTTGGAAAACTAAAGACTCATAGATTATTTGGACACACTTTCGATAGTGACTTGATATTTATGCTTAAAGGGTTCTAGAAAAATTCCAAGACGAGTAGGCTAGAACGTCTTCTAATAAAGCAACGTATTCACACAAATAGTTATAACACATAAACAAATATTGCGCGTTCTAAACAAATATGTGACCCTTTTGTGCCAAGGGTAGGCCTAACGATTTGAAGAAGTATACGTCATTTGAAACATTTTATTGCCCCTTAAAACCCAAATTTATACAAGTTTTATCAATAAATCGAATGGAGATACATAATAGGGGAAAAGGGATACAAAAAATAATCAGTCCAACGCACAGGTACAACCTTAAACTATGCTTTCATGGAAGGTCTTTCGTCCTTGATTACTTGTCATCTCCGGATGTCCACACTTTTGGATGCAATAATAATTTGATCCTTCTTCGACTCGAACAAACCATTAATCTCCCTACCCTAAGAGATAATGGTTTGCCAAATGATGTATACATCCTTCAAATTTAAACACATAAGTATGATTGTCTTTTTACTGACCAATAAGCCAAATAGACACAAGGTGGGCTTCTAATGGCCCAACACGCCTTGGGTGTTGGGTCAACTTAGTTCAAAATGCGCTAAATTCGGGATTTGATTTCGCTTTACGCTAAGTGACTAAGAGTGGCTTTTGAAAGTCTAGGAACCCAAGTAGACAACTTAGGCTAGAACTCACGACAACCATTGGATGCATGACGTACCAATAAATTGCCAATCATTCCTGAAAAGGGTCGAGTATAAAAAGTCCGGCTACGATTATGCAGAAACCGTCCTTAATATACTATACATACAATAAAAAATGCCATGAATGCAATGACTGTTATAGCAATTTAAATACATTAAGCATAGATAAACAATTTAGCAATTAATAACAATTAGTCAAATAGTCAAATCTTATGGTTATAACTTAATTAAGTCCCAGTGGAGTCACTATTTTTGTTTCACTTCGTTCCTGGGTTCCTTCCCGTCTGGTTCACGCGGAGAAGAAGAGAAAGATGCAGGGGGTCGGGTATGTTGTTGTACGTTGTTATTGGGTTGGGTTTCTGAATTAAGAATGGGCTGTTGATTATTAGGAATTGTTGGGCCGGTTGGGCTGAAGAAATAGGCAAAAACTTGGTCTCAGATGGGTTTAAGGGTGAAGGTCAAAGATGGGTTAGATCTTGGAGTTTAACAAATAGCCAAATTGAGTTAAATTAACAAATGCAGCTAAAACCTAAGTAGGACGAATTAATATTAATTAATTAACGAGCTTCTTAATTTTAACAAAATAAAAAAAATTAACTTAATTATAAACTTATAACTCAAAAATATAAGCATAATTTAAGCTAAACTAATTTAATAAAATACTTACTAAAATTAAAATATTTTTGAGATGATTTTCTAAATGTTTATAAAATATACTAATTATATACAAAACTATATAAAACATATATGTTTCTTAAAAATTATAAAAATGATGAAATTAATTTAAAGTAACTTGAAAAATATTTTGAACTTTATAAAAACTAATTATTTCAAATTGGTTGGAATTTAAGAAGCTTGGTGATTAATCTACATTGTGGAGGTCCAAAATTGGGTGTTAACAACGATCGATTATAGGCAAATTTCACTATATGGGTAATTGAAACTACTAATAAATAGCTAAATATCAGTGGTTAGGCTAGTATAAAAGTGAAATATCTTTCTTTCGAACAACTATCTCGATTCAAGTGATTTCTTTGGAACATCAACAAGCTTAGTAAATAAGAACACACCACACCTTAATTCATCTACTCTTTGAAGCTAGATAGGTAGAATTGAGGTTAGGATTTACTATTTCGAGGTAAACCCATATCAGCCCAATAACTAGAATCATCAATTGAAAGCTTGGATTCTAAAACCTCTTTTGCAACCAAGCCCAGAATTCTAAGTTCGAATTGCATTTGTAACTACAATTCTTAGTTTAAAACACAGATATCAATTAAAACTCACTTCAATTAAGCATTTAAATTAGTAATTAGCAATACCAATAAGCTAATTCAGCCCATAATAACATGATCACACTCCAAGAATTGGGGTTTTAGCTACACATAATAAAAATAGAGAAATGATTACCAAATACATTCTCCATGATCTGGGTAAAGGTTCCCAAGTCTTTACAATGATCCAAATTGAAGAAATTTAGAAACCCACTGGCAAATCCTCAAAATTAAGCTTAGAAATCCTCAAAGTCTACAATAAGAACTACAAACTAAGAGAAAACTGTAACTCTAGAATGGGAACTGCAAATAAAATAAGAGAGAACTCCTCAAAATTGCTTTTAAAATCCAATTTATAGTTGCCTGCGTTTTGGCCTAAAAGTCCACTCGGCGGAATAAGTCGCGCCTCGCTGAGTGGTTCAGCGATCCGCCGTTTGCTCTCTTTCCATCACCATTTTGTATTGGTCCTCAACATCCCAAGTCCTGTATCTTTGGGCCATACAGTGTGTTGTCGCGGAACCGATCGGTGATTCGCCGACTGCCCATTTCTGTAGCCGACTTGGTTTTTCCCCAGGGCTAGCATGCTGGAACTTTAGGTGAACTAAAGTGCCACTAGGCGGTGCACCGAGTGGTCTTGGCGATCACCGGTATCGCTTTTCTTCACTTCTTCAGCTTTTTAGTTCCTTTTTGTGCGGTAATGTCCTTGCCTTGCTCCTTAGACTCCATAGCTGCAAATCAACATTTTAACATCAGTTTAGAGCATAAAATAGGCACTTGCGGACACTTATACTATCAAAACAAGCCCTAAATGAGTCGAAATCTCGGACTCATCAACACCCCCAACTTAAACTTTTGCTTGTCCTCAAGTAAACCTCAAGATCATCAGTTCAACAAGGATGTCTACAAACAGTGTTGAATAAGACTCAACATAAATGCACACAACAAGGTTCAAACTACTCATACCATATTCAATTGTGCACTCAAAGTTTCAAATTGTGACTCACCATCATCAAGTATGAACAAGATCACAATGCTTACTTCAAATGCAAGTTCAAGCTCAACAAAAGTATTCAAATGCCCTCACAACAAATATGATTCCATATTCACACAAAATTTCTCAACAATTTAAAGTACCGAAATCACATACGACTCTCACACTCACAAAGATGAACACACACATGACTTCACCCATAGGTTTACCCTTATTTTTCAATCAACATTCGTTTCAGCTCACTCAAGATCACAAAGGTCTTTTCAAGGCTTGTAATGGGGTTGAGTGTAAAGGTATGGTCATTTAGGATTAGTGGCTTCTACCTTCATGAAGTATGGCCAGAACATCACTTTCCTCCTTTTCTTTAACATTTCAAACATGCTCATAATCCACCCCATTATTCAACTTCATATGAACCACCGGATACCCCATTTCTTTTGCAATTTTCACAACTTTATTTCACAATTTTTTCTTTTTTTCGGTCATTTTTGCTTCTTTTTTTTCATTTTTTTTTTTTTTACATGGAGGGGTTCCATATTTTTCAAAACAATTGATCAAAAGGAAGAATTATTCACACTTCTTGACTTTCATTCTTTTTCACCACACCCCCAACTTATGCTTTTGGCCTAAGTTGGCTATTCAAAAATCAAACATACCAATACTTCATGAAGATTATGGGTGATGGGATAAAAGGTTCAAAGTTGTTATAGTTTCTTCCAAGAAAATGATAGGCTCAAAAGGTTCCAAGCAAGGTTCAAACATATCACAAGGGTGGCCACAAAAGATGTATATTGTCAAATTGGTTCACTCTTCAAAATTATCGCCTAATATCATTCCAATTGCTTGCTTCACTTCAATTAATCGGACCAACGGGGAAAATTCTAGGTGTCTTCAAATACAATGTTCAAGACGACCTCACCACACAAGGCATTGCTACAATAATCAAACAAGACTCCACACTTTCTAGCTAGCGTGCAATGTTCATCACAAGAGACTTCATTGACAATTGGTTAGTCACAACAAGATGCTCAAAGTTCACATATTTCCTATGTTGCTTCGTTTACCTCATCGTAGCCGCATATCCATTTTGTTCAATTAAGATCACTATTCAAGTCATCGGTATTGACCACAATCGACACACAAATTTGTACAAGAACAACCACAAACACACACAGGAGGTGGCAAAATATAATTTTAAAATTGGTTCAAAATCGCTTTCACATCAAAACATTGGAACACAAGCTAAAAATATTCGCAATATCACAACCAAGATATCTATAACACAACAGACTCAATATTCACAAAAACATCATCAAAACATAACCAATATTCACAAAACAATCACAAGAGACAGGTATGGAAATACCTCACCCTACCTAACAAAATATGCAGTTGTCCTCAAATGCAACTAAAACAAAAACAGTATATAAGGTAACAGAGAGGGAGGGGAAGGGTCATCCTACCAGGTTAAGCATGGGTGAAGTTTGCATGTTCGTCACTCCATCTGTCTGGGCATTAGTGCCCGGGGTATCAGACATCTTGGCTCCACTGGAGCCCATCATGGAAACATCCCTCAAAGAAGCCTGAACAACTGAATCTACCATGGCACCCTCAAGGGCTGCCAAATCATCAAAAACAACATCCTCATGAACACCAAGTTGCTCCTCCTCAGTCTCAGCCTTGGATTCAGCAGCAACAAAATCAGCTCTAACCTCATCTCCGGTGGTAGCCGGAGGCACCTCTGAACAAGCTGGAATATCTGTGCTCGGGTCATTTGGGATCTCCACCATCCCAAATAAGTAAAATCTATGGACTTCAGATGGTTCACATCCTTCCTCAACTTAGAAACATCAACTTTCAAACCCATCACCTCCTCAGTAGCACCCTATCCTCTCTCACATACATCTACTCTCACTGTAAGGCCATCAATCGAAGCCTTAAGAGGTGTCAATACATCAACAATGTCTCTCTTGATGATCCCAAGAACAACAGCCTCTAATCGAGAGGCACGCACACGACGGATTGGGAAAAATTATCCATCTTATACAACATTGCCTAGGTGATCGGAGGCCTAGAAAAAGAAGCAGCAGGATATCTAGGGGGCAGGGGAGCAACATAAGTACCAGGGGCATCGAAAGGAGTAGAGCTAGAAGTATCTAAATGCCCAGTGGTGGGAGTAGGCATGCATGCCTCTGCAGGTATCATATCAATCTCAACCTCTGGGGATGTGTCCACTGGTGCTTCTCTCCTCTTATCAGCCTCGTCTTTTGTGTACTCGGCGTCTATATGCTGGATGTCGGTAGAAGAGGTGGGTGTAATCTCAACATCCCTCTTTCATCTCGTGGAACTCTGGCCTGTCGGCATAACTTTGTGATCAGTACCGAGATTGAGAGGGACGTCCAGCACTGCTTAGCCCTCATGGCCATCTCCTGCTCAATGATCAAGCCCAAATTAAGCTACTTCCTAGCAATGATACTCCCAAGGTAGGCTACCTTTGGGTGGCGGAGGATAGACTCATTTTGAGACGGCATGATCGAGCTGCTAATAAATCCAAACCAATAACTAGCCACCATATTAAGATCCTTCTTCTCTATGGTGCTCAAGCCTCAATCACCTCGGGGTAATGTTAGAAAGAAGAGGGGCCAGCCAACCTTTGAGGTCATCTAGAGTTTTTGTCGTGATCATACTCTGGTTTTCATGCATGAAGTCGGTAGCCCAGTCAAACACAACATTTATATCATCGCTACTGCATTTAAGCATCCTTCCTTGTCTCATCACAAAGTCCACTGGCTTGAAGGCACTAGCCTTTTTCTTCTCTTGAGGTACCAAATCACCGTAACTGGAGTAGAACTCCCAGACCCAGGTAGGAATGTATGGGTCACAGGGCTTGGTGAATACCTCAAATCTATGGAATCTAAGGGTGTACCACACTGCTGGATACCTGTCCACTACACCATCTGTGGACAATCTTTTCTCTTCTAAGATGGTCCTCAATCCTCGACCCTTAACCAGTTGAGTGACCGAGAGAAGGACCCTGTACTGGTGGTGCTGGGACCACTGTCTTCTCTGGAGATGCAGGAGGAGGAGGAAGAGTCTGAACTACCAGGATCCTAGACGGATCATGCATTGCCTTGGAGCAAAGCTCTGCTCTTCGGGCTTGCAAAAACTAATCATCCTCAAGCTTAGAGAAAAAAGCCTGAGAATCATAGGATTCCCCTTCACTACCGGAGTTATACTGCAGTGTCTTAGCCATGGGCGCCTTGCCCTTTCCTTTGCCTCCCTTTGAAGGTAGCTTTGTAGCCTTAGTCTTGGAAGCAGTTGCTCCCTCATTTATAACAACTCCTTGTGCCAGCTTTCGGGGTGGCATGTCACTTTCAGTCATATTGGTTCTAGGCATTCCTGCAAACAACATAGAAAAATGTTAGAAAAAGTTCCAAAATAAGATGCAGGAAGGCTCGTTGAACCATTCGGCAAGTCGCCGAATCATTTTTCTGAGCCACATCGGGCTCACCGAAAGTACCAGCACAAAATTTTCACAGATTCAAAGCTAGTTGGCGATGTCTAGGGACATTTGGCAGATCGCCGACACCATTCGGCGAGCCAAAGGTAGCTCCCCAAAAGTTACAGTGCATTTTAAGGATTAGGGGCGCAGAAGGGCGATCAAGGACTTTTGGCGAGCCACCAAGTGAAATCGGTGAGCTCAGGCATATCGCAAAAAGTTATAGACTCAAAATCACCAATTCAAGGAAATTAAGGGGGATCTGGGGTGTTTGGTGAACCGCCGAACCACTCGGCGAGCTCGACTTGGCTCTCCAAAAGTCCCAATGTGCCAATTTTCACCCCATTCTTCAAAATTCAACCCGCAACCCATGAAACAAAATTAAACACATACACTATGAAATTCAATCAAGATGCATACTACCCATGTCCTTGGGGTACTCATACTTCCCCCGATTTGGCAAAAATTGGCTATTTGACGTCTTTTGCCCTTAAGAATGACATCAACTGGTCCATCTTTGGGAAAAATTTGTCATTTGGCACAATCTGGGGTTACTCAAATTTCACCCCTCTAGACCCAACACATTTTCATCGAAACCCTACAATTTAGACTCGATTTTAAACAAGCGCACCACGGGAATCAATTGTTGAGTTGCAATGAAAATATGTTGGGTCTAGACAAAATTATAGTACCCAACAATTATCAACAACAATTTACCGATTTGCATTCAAGTTCAATCACATATAGAGTTTGGGGTTCGAAAAAAAAACTAACCTTTTATGCCGAAAATGAGATTTGTAAAGCTAGGCGGCAAAGTTCCACAATCCTAAGCAAAGATTTCACATGATATGAGAGTAAAAACATGAAAATACGAAAGATCTATCCTAGGGTGAGAGAGTACGGGGGTGAAAAATGGGAGAAGACGAAAGATTTTTGAAATTTTAAATCGTTTAGGCATTAAAACCTTTCATTTCGCGCTCCATTTGGCGGTATAAGTTGTGCCCGCCAAACCACTCGGTGATGCACCGAGTGGTATTTTGGCTCACTGTGTTTTACAGGAGTCCCAACAATTTAAGAGTTCAAACGGCGGAGAAAGTTAGGCTCGCCGACATAGATTTTAGTTCGCTAAGTTTTACAGAGTTCCCCATCAAGCTGGGTGATTCCAATGGTGATCCAAGTCTTGCTCGCCAACCTATTCGGCGAGTCACCGAATGGAATTTTGGCTCACCAAACTACCCATATTCCAACACCTTCCATTTTTCAACCTACAAAATCAACACCCGTTATTAAAAAGCAAAACTTAAAGAATCAAAAACTTGGGTTTCCTCCCAAGAAGCACCTTAGTTAACATCGTGGGAATATGTGGATACGGTCTCAAGGATCATTCTTCGGGTTTGGCAAGGTATCACTTTGTAGGTCCCCTTTTGGCCTTGGATTCAAATGAGAAGAAATTTGACCCATTTGCATTTCCAATTGCTTGATTGACACTGAATGGGATATGACTGTATGATTAAGTGTGGAGACTTCTTATTTCATTTCTTTTAAAACTTTGTCCGACCTTTGAACTTTGTTGAGAATGCGTGAGAGTATGTCTTTCGTACGAACATTTTCCGACTCCTTGGGCTTTTGAGGCTCATGGGGTAGGACGTAATTGTCTTGTCATCCTCTATTCCCTTCTAAGTAGCGTTATGATCACGCCAATCTCTGTCATGGTTTCTCCATCCCTCATCTCTATTCCAACCCAGATTTCTACCCGGCCTTGGATAGTTTTGATGAAAACCTCCTCCTCGATTTTTAAGGAAGTTCACTTCCTCATTGTACAACGCCTCATATTGCGCTTCGTCAGGGTTTACTCCACCAACACCCACATCAGTTACACTCTTCAACCCACTACCCATCACATTTTTTGCTAAGATATCTAGCCGAGTCATCGTTTTGGCCATTTTTGGTCTCTCTCTTGATCTTTCTTGATCTGCTCTTTTGTCATCCTAAAAGTGAAAGGAGACACTTGGTCCTCACGAGTGTACCATGCTCTATTTATCTTGGTCATACCATTAAGGAGTTGAGATGCTACTACATAGGGCTGTTGCATTATACCTCCGGGAACAAGTTGATCAGCAACTCCTATGTTCATCGAGTAAAGACTCCTATAGAAGTAATGCAGCAATATATGGTTGGGCAGTGCGTGAGTCGGGAATTGAAGTACCAAATTCTAAAATCTCAGCCATGTCTCATGTATGGGTTCACCTTTCAAGCGTTTGAAACTTTGGATACTATCCCTGAGCTCATCATCCTTGACGGGGAAAAGAATCTCACAGAGAAGGCTATGGTACGTTCATCCCAAGAGGTGATGGAGTCCCTCGGTAATTCAGCCAACCATTTTGTAGATATACCCATCAAAGAGAATAAGAACAACCTAAGACAGACTGATTCTTATGATATGTTTTTTAATGAAAACAGACCACAAACGTCCACAAAGTTCCGTATATCAACATGGAAGTCTTCATGAGATAGCCCTCCATACAATTCTTTCATTTAGAGGAGTTGTAGCATCGTACTAGTAACATTGTCACGTCCCAGGGGTATCCCCTAGATGTAACAAGGCACATAGAACCCTGAAAGGCTCAATGTAAGCCTCTTATCATATCATAGTATAAGCAATAGAACTATAGGAGTAAAAGACACATTTCAAGTCTAAAATTTTCATAAAAACAAAGCGGAAATCTAGACTCTATGTCTCAACATAGCCATCTATTACAATGTTAGAATGAGAAAAAGGGACACATCACATACAACATAGTCTGAAAAGAAGTACAAGAAATGAACCACTAAGAATTTACATCCGTCCTCCAATCTTGATGACTCACCAACAAGCTAGGAGAATAAGCAATCCAAGCTTCTAGCCACAATGATTAGAACCTTGAGAACCAGACCATACACTTGAAAAAAATGTAGGAAAAGTAGGCGTTAGTACAAAAATGCACTAAGTATGATAGTCGTGCATAAAAACATTGAAAACATGCTAAAAGAGACATTTTAGTGGAATGCATGCAATTTACTAAGTTTAAATATCATCATGAAAGTAATAGAAAAACATAAGCCATAAGCATAGTCAACATATAGATCATCATAACATAAGAGGAATATATCATAAATACCTTCAAAGCATACTTGTGCAATGCATGAATAAGATCCTATAAATCTCACCCATGCTAAGTAAAGTTTCTTAAGTAACCATAGTTCATAATTCATATTCTTGTTCATATTGTTGCTGTCATTGTGGGAATAAGCCTTAACCGAGATAAATTACGTGAGCTAACATGGAATCCGGAGTCTACCCCACATCGAAAAGGGGTTGTTCTACTTACCTAAGGTAGAACCATACTAGCTTAGGTGGATCCACTAGCTAAATACCTATGCGGGCACATAGTTTATGGGATAATGAGATTGCTACTAGAAACCCAAACTCAACTAAGGTAGAAGGTTTCCATCTAGTGAGACATACTTTGGGAACCCAGACTCAACAAGCGTAGAAGGAACCCATCTCATATTCAATATCCACTCGGATCAAAGCATCAATTCCCTCGGAGTTCATATTAAGTCTCGACTTAAGTTCATATTCATGGAAGAATGTCTTGACACTCAATCCAACATAATTCATAAGATAGCTCATTAGATCATGCGTGAGAATAACATTTCACTGTCCATGTCTTCATATAGATTCAATAGGTGAGAAAACCTTTCAACATTAGAATCATCATATAGTTAGAAAACCTTTCAAATCATATATTATTCATGCATAAGTGTGTATATGAGAATAACCTTTCAACAACACAACAACTAGATAATAATCATAATCACTTTACTCTCAAAGTGTTCTTAAAGCATATACAAAGACTTCATAATCATGCATAACATCATAATTTGCCCTTTCAAGGATCAAAGCTCATATCAAATCAACACATCTAGAATTCACTACATTAGACATGGATAATAGCATAATTCAAGTAACCCAATTAATACAAGAATAATCTCATAATATCCTTTTTTCATCAACACACCCGCATCACAAGATCATAATTTGGGAATATGGGGGTTTCATGGGTTATTGGGGATTTCAACATAAAAACCATAATAAATCATTAATTCAACCATAATATAAAGTAATTCAAGAATTATAATCATTTTTGAAAGGAACCCACGACATTGAATTCAAACCCTAACTTTTGGGGATTTCTACCTTTGAAATTAGGGTTTTCAAGGGGATCCATGGATGAAGGACTACCATACCTTAGCAATGAAATCCAATGAATTTGAGAAGAAAATATTGCTCCTTGAACCCTAGCTCCAACTTCCTTCTTCTTCTTCTTCCTTGAAGTTTTAGAGAAAATTTCTTTTGGAGAGGATGAAGTTTTGGGTTTTCTTTTAGGTTCTAGGGAGAATGACTTAATTGGTGAAATTTTGAGCATAAAAACCGTATATACTTTACTAGTTAAGGAATAAAATGACTTACTACTGCACACTGAGGCTCCCCAAGGGCACTCAACGTTTCGCCAAGTTAACCCTTGGCCCACCTAAAATTACAGCAGCTCACCCCAAGGAGCAGGCCAAGTTGGCAATAAGGAAATCTCTTTGGCGATGCGCCAACCCAACCGGCGAGCCCTGACCTAGCTCGCCCATTTTTCCAGCAGCTAGGGCAAGGGGGACAGCCCATTGGGTGATGGTGGCTCCACTTGGCTAATCGCTAAGTCACTTCTCGATGGCACTTGCCCTGGCCAAGTGCATCAAGGGAAAAATGTTTTCCTTCACCCTTCCCAAGGTATTTTAGGCCCTTGTCCTCTTTCATGGCTAGTTACCCCCTTCACACTTAGCCCTAGTCTTGCCTACTAGAATTCGGGCGTTACAATATCTCCCCCTTGGAAACATTCATCCTCGAATGGCGATTTAGACACCCTAAGGAGGTAAAGACTCAAGACTAGCAACCCATCACGCATGTGACATCCAAATAATGAACAATTGAAAAGGAGGGAACATCAACTCCGTCTAAAACATAATCAATGCATCACAAGGAAGTAGGAACTACATCTAACAACCCATTATGCATGAAATTTCAATATTTCTCATACTCATAGAAGGATCTACCTTCTCCAACTAAAAGTATGCTCAACACAATATCATGGAGCCAAGATGCAATTTACTTTCAAAGCATACTAAAGAATGTTCATCATTTCATCTCATGAGGTCAAATAGGCAACTCATACTAAATGCACAAAAACATGAAACATCAATCATAAACTCATTTTCTTACTAAACATGAATTTCTCAAGAACATGCATAACAAAATGAAATCATGGAAACACATAATGACACATAACTCCTAAATCAGAAAACTCAAGAGGAACTCATTACCTCAAGCTTGACTAGGAGTAGAAGGAAAGAGATGAGGATATCGGGACTTCATATTTGCCTCGGCCTCCCAAGTGGCACCCTCAACTAAGTAATTCCTCCACAATACCTTCACGAAGGCAACTTCCTTGTTTTTCAACCTCTTGACTTGCTGATCTAGAATTTCAACCGGTACCTCTTCGTAAGCAAGATTCTCCTTAATCTCTAAACCCTCTAACTGAACTATGGTTGATGGATCCCCAATACATTTTTTCAACATTGAGACATGGAACACCGGGCGCGCTAATGCCAACTCATTTGGAAATCTAACTCATATGAAACTTTGCCCACACGCCTCAAAATCTCATAAGGACCCACAAACCGAGGACTAAGTTTTCCCTTCTTTCCAAACCTCATAACATCCTTCATGGCTAAAATCCTCAAATAAACCCAATCATGCACCTTGAATTCGAGATCTCTCCTTCTAACATTGGCATAGGACTTTTGACGACTTAGGGTCGTCCTTAATCTCTCTTTAATAACCCGAATCTTCTTAATGGCCTCATACACCAATTCCGGACCTAGAAGGGTAACTTCTCCCACTTCAAACAACCTATAGGAGACCTACATCTCATACCATAGAGATCCTCAAAGGGAGCCATGTTGATACTCGAATGATAACTGTTATTATAAGCAAACTCAACTAACAGCATATGGTCATCCCAATTGCCCTTAAAGTCTATCACACATGCCCTCAACATATCCTCTAAAGTCTTAATGGTGCGTTCCTCTTGACCATCCATTTGAGGGTGCAAAGCGGTGCTAAGCTTCACCTTGGTACCTAACCCCTTTTGGAAAGACATCCAAAACTATGAAGTAAATTGGGGACCTCAATCCGAAATGATAGACAAGGGTACACTATGTAGCCTTACTATCTCCTTCACATACAACTTAGCATATTCTTCCACCGAGTAGGAAACCTTGTCAGGAATGAAATAAGCGGAATTAGTCATTCGGTCCACTATTACCCATATCTAGTCATGTTGCCCCTGAGTACGTGGCAAGCCTACAATAAAATCCATGTTCACATCTTCCCACTTCCAAGTAGGAATAACAATATGCTGTGACAAGCCTCCTGGCCTTTGGTGCGCAACCTTAACTTGTTTACAATTAGGACATTTGGCCACAAATTCTGCGATGTCCTTTTTCATTCCATTCCACCAATAGACCTCTCGCAGGTCACATTACATCTTGGTGGCTCCCGGATGAATAAAATACCAAGAAATATGGGCTTCTTCTAAAATTTGGTCTGTCAAGCCGTCAACATTTGGAAAACATAACCTACCTTGATACCTTAATACCCCATCTCCCCCTTGGGAGAAAACCTCAACAAACTTTGTAAGTGCCGCCTCTTTCAACTCAACCAAGATAGGATCAAGACTTTGCTTAGACTTCACATCCATCACGAAGGACTATTCGGACCCATTGTGAATCATGACACCACCCTTGGCGGAATCCACTAGTTGAACACCTAGTCAGGCCAACCTATGCACATCACGAACCAACTCTTTCTTTTCATCCTCTACATGAGCCACACTACCCATTGACAACCTACTAAGAGCATTCGCTACCACATTAGCTTTGCCGAGGTGATAAAGAATAGTTATGTCATAATCCTTCAATAACTCTAGCCACCTTCTTTGGTGAAGATTTAAGTCCTTTTGACTAAACACATATTGAAGACTCTTATGATCGGTGAAAACATCCACCTGGACCCCATATAAATAATACCTCCATATTTTTAAGGCAAACACAACCGCCGCTATTTCAAGATCATGGGTAGGATAGTTCTTCTCATGGAGTTTAAGTTTGCTTGAAGCATACACAATCACCTTACCATTTTTCATAAGCACACATCCAAACCCAACTCTAGAGGCATCACAATACACCACAAAACCATCCGTACCTTCCGGTAAGGTCAACACCAGAGCAAAAATTAGTCTCTCTTTCAACTTTTGGAAGCTTTTCTCACAAGCTTCCAACCACACAAACTTAGCTTTCTTTTGAGTCAAAGCCGTCAACAAAGAAGCAATGGAGGAAAATCCCTCAACAAACCTCCTATAGTAACCGGCCAAACCCAAAAAGCTTCTAATGTCAAAAGGAATTAGAGGTCTAGGCCAACACTTGATCGGATCCGTCTTCTTAGGATCTACCTCAATACCCTTACTTGATACAATATGACCAAGGAAAGCAACGAACCTTAACCAAAAGTAACACTTGCTAAACTTTGAGAAAAGTTGTTGGTCCTTAAGAACTTGCAATACAATTCTCAAATGGTCCACTTCATTCTCACTCCTTGAATATATTAAGATATCATTGATGAACACAATCACAAACATGTCTAGGTATTGCCTAAACACTCTATTCATTGAGTCCATAAATGCCGTCGGGGCATTGCTTAAACCAAATGACATCACTAGAAATTCATAAGGCCCACCATGTTCGGAAAGCCATCTTGGGAATATCATCCCCTCTCACCCTCAACTGGTTATACCCCAAATGAAGGTCAATCTTGGAAAAATAACTATCCCCTTGAAGTTGGTCAAACAAGTCATCAATTCTCAGAAAGAGATATTTATTCTTATTGGTAACTTTATTCAATTGACGATAATCAATGCACATCCAAAGAGACCCATCTTTCTTCCTAACAAACAATACTGGAGAACCCCATGGAGAGATACTCGGTCAGATGAAACCCTTATCTAGCAGATGTTTTAGTTGTTCTTTCAGTTCTTTCAACTCTGCCGGAGCCATTCTATAAGGAGGGATAGAGATAGGTTGCATGTTCGGTAAAAGGTCAATACAAAAATTGATTTCCCACTCGGGAGGAATACTGGGCAAATCAACGGGAAAAACTTTTGGGAAATCATTCACTACCGGAACCGATTCTAGAGAAGGGGTTCCAGATTCAACATCCCTCACCCTAACAAGATGGTAAATACACCCTTTGGAGACCATCTTCCTAGCCTTAAGATAAGAGACAAATTGACCTCTAGGCATAGAATTCCCCCCCCCCCTCCCCCATCCACTCTAAAATAGGCTCATTTGGAAATTGAAATCTAACCACTCGAGCTTTACAATCAATAGAGGCGTAACATGTATGCAACCAATCCATACCCAAAATCACTTCAAAGTCTAACATGTCTAAATCTACCAGATCCACAAAAGTAACTCTATGGGATAAGGAAATGGGACATCCCTATAGACTCTCTTAGCCATCACTGAGTCACCAACTGGGGTAGAGACCGAAAAAGGTTGTACTAACACTTTGGGGAGTATATCAAACTTCATGGCCACAAAAGGTGTCACAAAGGACAAAGTAGATTGGGATCTAACAAGGCATACACATCAATAAGAAAGACTTTTAACATACCGGTCACCACACCCGGGGAGCTCTCTTGGTCACCTCGGGATTGAAGAGCATAAAATCGATTTTACTTTAGGGCATTGTAGTTTGAACCGCTTTGAGGGGCTTATTTATCTTCTCTTCCTTTAACCTCAAGCATTGGACAATCTCTCATCTTGTGGCCACTCTTCCTTCAACTACAACATTCATCGGTGCCAACTAAGCACTTACCATCATGTTTTCTTCCACATTTTGCACAATTAGGCCTAGCCACATGAGAACCACCACCATTACCTCCTTGAGGTTTTGGGTTGGAAACCCTATCCTTGTAGACCTTTGGAGCACTAAAGAAGCCTTGCTTGGAAAGCCTTTGTTTGAACCTTGGTTGACCTTGTCCATCGGGCCTAGCATTGGAGAAATTCCCACCACTGGTTCTAGCTCTTTTCACCTCCCTATTCTTTTCCCTAAGTTTTGACTCCTCAATTTGATGAGTGTATACCATAAGCCTTGAGATATCCATATCATGATGGATCATTGCCTTACATCACGTTTTTTCAACCAAGTCGGATACGCCCGTCAAGAATCTACTCATCTTATCCCTCAAATCCGCCACCATAGTTGGAGCATACTTGGACAATTGGGTGAACTTTAGGGCATACTCTTTCACGCTCATACTTCCTTGACAAAGATTAATGAATTCTTCCACCTTAACTTCCCTCAACTCTCGGGGAAAGAATCTATCAAAAAATGCCAATTTGAATGATTCCTATTCAACTGGGCCCGGTCCTACGGGTCTTCCACACTTCCACTGATCATACCACACTTGAGCCATATCCTTTAGTTGGTAGGTGGCTAACTCCGCCTTCTCTTTCAAAGATACCCCCATAATAGCAAGAACTTTATAAACCTCGTCGATGAACCTTTGAGGATCCTCTTCCACTTTAGAGCCATGAAATTTGGGAGGGTTCATTATAGAAAAATCCCTAACTGTTAAAGCAGCCGAATTCACATTAGGATTCACATGAGTCACAATATCTCTATAGGCTTGAGCTGCCAAAGGTTGGGCCAACATTTGAAAAGCCGATCTAACCTCCTCATTCGACATAGCCGAAGGGTCAATCAGAGCTTGAGGAGCTTGGGGAGGAGCTTCTTGATTCACATTTCTCTCTTCCATCCTTCTAGCATTAGCCCTTCATGTATTCATAACTTGAAGACACAAGAGAAGGATTAGGAAAAAGAAGTCTTTTAGAGTTAGACTCTAAGGCACGACTTCAGAGTAATGAAGAATTGAGATTTCCAAAATATCTTGTAACCTCTCATTCATAAGTGTGGCCCCCTTCACACTCATGAACAAGACTCCACTAGACATGGCTTATGAGACATCATCCTAGAATCATTCTAAACCTCGTGCTCTGATTACCAAGTTTGTCATGACCCAGGGGTACCCCCTAGATGTAACAAGGCACATATGACCCCGAAAGGCTCTATATAAGCCTCATAGCATATCATAACATAAGAAATCGAACAATAAAAGTAAAAAGCACATTTCAAGTCTAAAATTTTCATAAAAATAGAGCCAAAGTCTAGACTCTAAATCTCAACATAGCCATCTATTACAATATTAGAATGAGAAAAAGGGACACAACCCAGACAACATAGTCTGAAAAGAAGTACAAGAAATGAACCACTAAGAATTTACATCCATCCTCGAATCTTGAGGACTCACCAACAAGCTAGGAGAATAAGCAATCCAAGCTTCTAGCCACAATAATTAGCACCTTGAGAATTGGACCCTATAGTTGGGAAAATATAGGAAAAGTAGGCATTAGTACAAAAATGCACTAAGTATGATAGCCATGCATAAAAGCATCGAAAACATGCTAAAAGGGACATTTTAGTAGAATGCATGCAATTTCCTAAGTTTGAACATCATCATGAAAGTAATAGAAAAACATAAGCCCATAAGCATAGTCAACAGATAGATCATCATAACATAAGAGGAACTTATCATAATTACCCTCAAAGTATACTTGTGCAATGCATGAATAAGACCCCATAAATCTCACCCATGCTAAGTAAAGCTTCTTAAGTAACCATAGTTCATAATTCATATTCTTGTTCATATTGTTGTTGTCATAGTGGGATTAAGCCTTGACCGACATAGACCACGTGAGCTAACATGGAATCTAGTGTCTACCCCACATCGAAAAAGGGTTTTTCTACTTGGCTAAGATAGAACCATACTCTTAGCTTAGGTGGATACACTAGCTAAATACCTTTGAGGGCACATAGTTTAGGGGATAATGAGATTGCTACTAGAAACCCAGACTGAACTAAGGTAGAAGGTTTCCATCTCATGAGACATACTTTGGGAACCCGAATTGAACTAGAATAGAAGGAACCTATCTCATATTCAATATCCGCTCGATGCTAAGCATTAATTCCCATGAAGTTCATATTAAGTCTTGACTTAAGTTCATATTCATGGAAAAATGTCTTGTCACTCAATCCAACATAATTTATAAGATATCTCATTAGATCATGCGTGAGAATAACCTTTCACTGTCCACTTCATATAGATTCAATAGGTGAGAAAGCCTTTCAACCTTAGAATCATCATATAGTGAGAAAACTTTTCAAATCATATCCTATTCATGCATAAGTGTGCATATGAGAATAACCTTTCAACAACACAACAACTACATCATAATCATATTCACTTTACTCTCAAAGTGTTCTTAAAGCATATACAACGAGTTCATAATCATGCATAATATCATAATTTGCATTTTAGAGGATAAATGCTCATATCGAATCAACATATCTAAAATTCATTACATTAGACATGGATATTAGAATAATTCAAGTAACCCAATAACTAGAAGCATAATCTCATAATATCCTTCTTTCATCAACACACCCACATCACAAGATCACAATTTGGGAATATGGGGGTTTCATGAGTTCTTGGGGATTTCAACAATAAATAATCAATTCAATCATAATATAAAGTAATTCAAGCATTAGAATCAATTTTGAAAGGAACCCATGACTTTGAATTCAAACCTTAACTTTTGGGGATTTCTATCTTTGAAATTGGGGTTTTGAAGGGGCTCCATGGATGAAAGCTATTAATGGATGAAGGAATATCATACATTAGAAATGAAATCGAATGAATTTGAGAAGAAAAGCTTGCTCCTTGAACCCTAGCTCCAACTTACTTTTGAAGTTCTAGAGAGAGAATTTCTTTTGGAGAGGATGAAGATTTTGGTTTTCTTTTAGGTTCTAGGGAGAATGACTTAATTGGGGGAATTTTGAGCATAAAAAGTTTATATACTTTACTAGTTAAGGAATAAAATGACTTATCTTCGAATTAAGAAAAAATATGAAATGACATTAAAGACCCTAACTTACTTTTAGGACTTTTGCACGCTGAGGCTCTCTAAGGGCACTCGGCGACTCGCCAAGTGGACCCTTGGCCCTCCTAAAATTACAGCAACTCACCCCAAGAAGCAGGCCAAGTTGGCTATGGGGAAGTCCCTTTGGCGATGCGCCAACTCAACCGGCAAGCCCTGACCTGGCTCGCCCAATTTTCCAGAAGCTAGGGCAAGAGCGACAGCCCACTGGGCGATGGTGGCTCTACTTGGCCAATCGCCAAGTCACTTCGGCGATGGCACTGCCCCTCCCCAAGTGGAAACATGTTTTCCTTCATCCTTCCTAAGGTATTTTATGTCCTTGCCCTCTTTCATGGCTAGTTAACCCCCTCACACTTAGCCCTAGTCTAGCCAACTAGAATCTGGGCGTTACAAACATGGAAGACAACATTACCGTCAATTGGAGGTAGACGTATTACAATAACACCACCCAATTGGATTTGGTCATTCACATCATTAAGATTCCCAATATCGTCTTGGTGGCCCACTTGGCTACCATTACTCCCATTCACGCTCATCTCTTCTTCTGTTCAACACAATAGACACAAAAAACAAACCAAAGTAAGTCAATTCAACTACAACCAAAAAAATCACAATTCAAGTTCAATAACAGAATTTTAAACAACACCACTCCCCGGCAACAACACCATTTTGATTGAACGTTTCCAGTACACCTCATCCGATTCTAGCTATAAACGATCGTTAACTAGTATAAAACCCAACAAAGAATTGGGGTTGAACTCACAGGGAGTAGTATGCGACTAAATTTCAGTTATGAAGTTATAAAGTGATCTATTTCTTTATAGGAGTAGAATTTATCGAAAAGACATGCAAACAAGTCTAAGGGGTGACAACAAATGTCAAATGGGGCGGGGTGTTTGGATTGTAAATTATCAGCTACAACACAATCAAACACGGAGAAAATAACAATATCAAGAGGAATTCTTGGGATGTACTCGATTATAGGCAAATTTCGCTATATGGGTAGTAATTGAAACTACTAATAAATAGAAAAATATCAGTAGGTAAGCGAGGCAAAAAGTGAAATAGCTTTCTTTCGAACAATTATCTCGAATCGAGTTATTTCTTTCGAACAACAACAAGCTTAGAAAATAAGAACAACTCATACCTTAATTCATATACTCTTTCAAGCTAGATAGGTAGAATCGAGGTTAGGATTTACTCTTTCGAGCTAAACCCATATCACCCCAATAACTACAATCATTAATTGAAAGCTTTGATTATGGAACCTTTTTTTCAAGCAAGCCCAGAATTTTAAGTATTCATTGCATTTGCAACTACAATTCTTAGTTTAAAACACAAATATCAATACAAACTCACTGCAATTAAGCATTTAAATCAGTAATTAGCAATACCCATAAGCTAATTCAACCCATAATCACATAATCACACCTCGATAATTGGTGTTTTAGCAACATATTATAAAAATAGAGAAATGATTACCAAATACATTCGCCATGCTCTGGATAAAGGTTCCCAAGTCTTTACAATGGTTTAAATTGAAGAAATTTACAAACCGACTTGCAAATCCTCAAAATTAAGCTTAGAAATCCTCAAAGTCTACATTAAGAACTACAAACTAAGAGAAAATTGTAACTATAGAATGGGAACTGCAAATAAAAGGAGAGAGAACTCTTCAAAATTCCTTTTATGATCCAATGTATAGTTGACTGTATTTTGGCCTAAAAGTCCACTCGGTGGAATAAGTCGCGCCTCACCGAGTGGTTTGGTGATCCGCTGTTTTCTCTCTTTCCATCACCGTTTTGCATTGGTCCTCAGCATCCCAAGTCTTGTATCTTTGGGCGATCCAGTGTTTTGTCATTGAACTGATCGGCGATAAACCGACTTGGTTTTTCCCAAAAGATGGCATGCTGGAACTTTAGGTGAACTTAAGCGCCACTAGTCGGTGCATCGAGTGGTCTTCGAAATCACCCGGATCACTTTTCTTCACTTCTTAAGCTTTTTAGTTCCTTTTTGTCCGGTAATGTCGTTGCCTTGCTCCTTAGACTCCATAGTTGCAAATCAAAATTTTAACATCCCTTTTGAGAATAAAATAAGCATTTGAGGACGCTTATACTATCCAAACAAATCCCTAAATGAGTCGAAATCTCGGACTCATCAACAAGATTTTGCAAGAACTTGAGTTTTGATCTAAGATAGTGATTTTGAAGTGGTTTTGATCCCCTTTTCTAAATGGGTGTCACTAATGAGTTCCTAAAGCATTAAACATCCTTTTCAAGCATTAAATTTTGTATTCAAACCTTTAAATTGGGTTTATTGATCCACTTTTCAAGAGAAATGATGTGGCTATTGCTGTTTCTGGAAAGTGCTTGTGAATACGTGCTTGTATATAGATTATGTGGCTTTGAAAGTAATTTACAAGGGGAAGACTCAACCTTTGGAGTGATTAATAAATTGATTTTAGGCAAGTGATCTCCTAAACCTTGTATTCTAGTAGAATTCATGTACTTCCTTCGTTGCTTGTGTGTTAGGACTAATGTGGAAGAGGTGAAGGGTTTAATTGTCCACTTGATACACCTAAATGAATAAAAAGGGGCTGAAATGAAAAAGGTCATGTGATGAACATGATGATGTAAATTTCCTTATTGTGACCATTGTAGATTGATTAATGAAATGTTTGAAAGTATGATTATGGACATGAAGTGTGTGAATTGTTGTATCTTCAATGTCGTGTGATATTGCTTGGGTGCATTTATTGTTGAACAACGTGATGAATTTTGAGGCCGAGGTCTTTATCGATGAGTGCTATTGAGCCGAGGTCATTTCGAGCAAGTGGTTATAAAGCCGATATGAAATGATTCAGGCTAGTGCTTTAGTAAATATATCAGCGAGTTTATCCTTGGAACAAGAACGAGCAAGATTGATTCCTTATTTTTCTCAGCTTTACTAATGGCATGAAACTTGAAAAAGATATGCTTTGTTTTACCATGCTGTGCTAGATTATTTGCAAATGCAATTGCTCATTTGTTATCACACTTGATTTTAGTTTCATTTTCCAATCTCATTCCAAAATCCTTCAGAAAGTCCCTCAACAAATAGCTTGATTTGTTGTTGTGGATGATGCTACATACTCTATCTCTGCAATAGATTGTGCCACTATTTGCTTATTTTTTGAATCCCATGAAAACACACCAGACCCCAAGGTAAAATCATAGCCAGTAGTGCTCTTCAAATCTTCAATATTTCCACCCAAATAACTACCAACAAATTCAAGCAAAGCACCTTCTTCCACCGGTCCAAACCATATTCCAAGTTGTAAATTTTCTTTCAACTACCCAAGTACTCTTTTCGCAGTAGCAAAATTAATGTCACTGGAACTTTGCATAAATCTTGAAAGCAAACTAGTAGCATAAATGTCACATCAAAAACTACCTCCTAAACGTGACTAGCACCCACCAACACCACCTATCGGGTGTACAAAGATCCATACACTTATACAAATTATTTAAACACTGAGATAGAGAATGTGTAACTCCAAAACTCATCAATACTCATTAAGAAATAATTATCCAATCACAATCTTATATCGATTAATGAAAAGAAAGAATCACTTAATTAATATATCTCTAGCCCAAATCTCATAATAAGAACATGGAGCATCTATTAATGTTATATGAGTTCAAAAGTTGGGCATGTAAACCCCAAGAAAACAAGTCATAATCTATTAATAGATAGAGCTGAAATAGTAGCCCCTAAGAACAATGCAAAGGCCCACCTCAACAACAGAATCCACGTGATGAAACTCGCCAGCCACTAATGTTATCCTCTGCTATGGTATTTGCATAGACATGTATGTTAGGAATGAGTTATTGTAGATATAACCAGTAAAATCCTCAACCCGCTACCTTAATACCCTTGGAAAAAGTTTTAGAAAATACATCTATACGAAAAACACGTAATAATATGCACAATAATATATTTTATAATATAATTATCAATAAGTCCAACCAATTGTTCATAAAGGATGCTAAATGTCTTAAACTCAATCTACACTCAAAGCTTGTCGTAAATGGAAGTGAAGGAGATTGTTCTAGTACCCCGAGTCCATGACAACATATATAATGCCTATACATATACTACGAAAGCATGTGCAAGGTGCCTAACATATTACAACATCATAGCTATGCCCCTTACATACTACAACAACTATGTATGTTCCTAGTAACTATATCACGACAATAAAGAAGGGTATCCAATATCACACCACATATAACTTATAAAAGAATAATAAGTATTTTGTCAAGCACATGGTTGTCACAACACATGAATCAGATAGATAAAACACATTTTCAAAGAAGGTTTGAAAAGCAAGAACTAAATCTTAAAGTCTCACTTACCTAACTAATGACAAGTTCCATAACCTTGCACTCATATAACACCAACCAAACAGCCTTCAATGGCCTCAATCTATGAAAAGTATTGATTAATTACATCAATTATACTAGTCGGAGTCAAGTCTCAATATTTCTAACTTTCAAGCTTAGTGCTAAACTTTAATATCTCTCCTTAAACCATGAATTAATGATAACAATAAACATCAAAATACAATGAATGAGTTAACTACCCAATACATTAAAAATGTATTTGAAAAGAGACAAACAATACATATTATAATTTTAGATGAGTGGGAAATTTCCCAGTAACTATTATGGCTACACATGTTAATAGATATTAATGGCTTAAACTCCAAAAATTTTAAAAGTTTTTAGACCCATAATTTCCTAAGACTTACTCCATTCATAATTATTATTACCATATTACTTTAATCATATGTAACACCTTCAATTTTGAAAAAAGAAATAGAAGAAAAGAAAATTTGGATTGCAAGCTATGTGTACGGGTCCCATCTATGGACCGTAAAAGGTTCTCCAGGTCGTAGATGGCATCCGTAGAAAGGGGAAAGTTACTTTCTTAAAAATCAAGTCCTATTACCCTTTGTGTGGTTCACCAAGACGGTCTATCATCCTATCTATGAGTCCTAGATAGGTCTCGTAGGTTGGTTCCAGACTTGGTGGTATTTTTTAGGGTTGAGTTCGTTTCTATGGTTCTGGTCTACGAACCACAGAAACGAACTCAACCATAAAAAAATACCACTAAGTCTGGAACCAACCTACGAGACGAACCATAGAAGGCATTTCAGGACACTTATACTATCCAAACAAAGCCCTACATGAGTCGAAATCTTGGACTCATCAGCAAGTTTTTTGCAAGAACTTGAGTTTTGATCTAAGATGGTGATTCTGAAGTTCTTTTGATCCCCTTTTCGAAATGGGTGTCACTAATGAGTTCCGAAAGCATTAAACATCATTTTCAAGTATTTAATTTTGTATTTAAATCTTTTTTTAAAAAAATTGGGTTTATTGACCCATTTTTCAAGAGAAATGATGTGGGTATTGATGTTTTTGGAAAGTGCTTGTGAATACGTGCTTGTATATAGATTATGTGGCTTTGAAAGTAATTTAGAAGGGGAAGACTCAACATTTTGTGTGATTATTGAATTGATTTAAGACAAGTGATCTCCTAAACCTTGTATTCTAGTAGAATTCATGTACTTTCTTCGTTGCTTGTATGTTGGGAGTGATGTGGAAGAGGTGAAGGGTTTAACTATCAAATTGATACACTGATGAGTCCACGATTTGGACTCATTTAGGGCTTCATTTTGATAGATTTAGTGTCCTCAAACGTTAGTTTTGTGCCATTAATTGATGTAAAATACCTAACTTTTAAGTATTTGGATTTAAGAAAGAGTCATGGACACTAATGTGCAAACAGAACAAATCAAACTAAAGGAATGAAGAAATGAAGGCCTGGAGATCGCCGATGTCACTCGGCGAATCGCCAAATTGCCATGCTACCACCTAAAGTTACAGAATGTTGGAGCTAAACTAGCTGTAACTTCGGCGAGCAGCAGTTCCATTCGGCGTGTCGCCGAACGATTTGGCGAAGGATGACCAGGTCACCAAAAGTGCAGAGGGAGATTCAGACAAGTGATGATGGGCGAGATAGAAGGAAAAAGGGTGACTCGCGGAATCATCCGGCGATCCCGATATGGATCACCTAAAGTTACAATAGCTGGACCTAGAAAAAGTGAAAAATGAAGGTGAGATGAAAGACAATCGGCGAGTCGCCGAACTGTCGGCAAATCCTGACTTACCTCGTCGAGTGGTCTTAAACAGTCACACATCAGACTTGTTTAAATTGATTTTTTCTAGAGAGAGAAAGCATTCAAAAATATAAGGAACAAAAGATTGAGAGAAAGACCACTACTAAAGGGTTTCCATAGTAATTTTAGCAAGATTTTCTTTGAGGTTTTGTAATAGATGAGAGTTTTTAGTTGATTTAAACTTTAAATTCACTTTGTACCCAGCTATGGAAAACATGATGAATATTGATTTTCCTATTTTTACTATGATTGGCTAAAACCCTCTTCTCGGGGTTTTGACTATGTGACCAATAGTTGAGTTTTACTAAGTTGGTGTCATTTATTTATAAATAATGGTGTTAACTTGAAGTGGGTCTGATTTGTTGCTGCGTTTTGAGGTCATCTTGCATGATTAGTGTATCAACTTCAGTGTTTTGTGCTTTCTTGAGAGAGGAGTGCAGGACCAAAGTAGCAAATTCAGCATCCTTAGTAGTGGGTCTCCATGATTTCAGCTTGAGAGAGTGAAACATGGAATATATCCTTTGTTTCTAGCTCGAGAGAGTAGATTTGATGAGGACGAGGGCTTGACATCTTCCGTCTAGTGTTGAAGTTCGAGAGAATTCGACATAGATAAGGCAATTGTTCGAGAGAAAATTGCTTTACACATAGTCCTACCTACCCACGACAAGTTACCCTATTGTGAGCATGATTGTTCATCAACTAAGAATAATGCGACGGCTCACCTCAACAACAGAATCCACGCGAATAAACTCGCCAGCCACTAGTGTTATCCTATGCAATGGTATTTTCATAAACATGTATGTAAGGAATGAGTTATTTGTAAATATAACCAATTAGATCCTCAACCCGCTACCTTAATACCCTTGGAACAAGTTTTAGAAAATACATCTATCCAAAAAACACATAATGATATGCACAATAATATATTTGATAATATAATTATCAATAAGTCCAAACAATTCTTCATAAAGGATGCTAAATGTCTCAAACTCAATCCACACTCAAAGCTTGTCGTAAATGGAAGTGAAGGAAATTGTTCAAGCACCCCGAGTCCATGACAACATATATAATGCCAATGCATATACTACGAAAGCATGTGCAAGGCGCCTAACATGTTACAACATCATAGCTATGCCCCTTATTACAACAACTATGTATGCTCCTAATAACTATATCACGACAATAAAGAAGGGTATCCAATATCACACCACATATAACTTATAAAAGAATAATAAGTATCGTGTCAAGCACATGCTTGTCACAACACATGGACCAGATGGATAAAACACATTTTCGAAAGAAGAATTGAAAAGAAAGAACTAAATCTTAAAGTATCACTTACCTCACTAATGACAAGTTCCACAACCTTTCATTCATATAACACCAACCAAACAGCCTTCAATGGCCTCAATCTATGAAAAATATTGATTTATGATTTCAATTATACTACTCGGAGTCAAGTTTCAATATTTCTAACTTTCAAGTTCACCAGGACGGTCTATCATCCTATCTATGAGTCCTAGATAGGTCTTGTAGGTTGGATCCATTCTTAGTGGTATTTTTTAGGGTTGAGTTGGTTTCTATGGTTCGAGTCTACGAAATATAGAAGGTTCTACGGGCCGTATATTAGGTCTCGTCAGTTTTGAGCATAAAATAGGCATTTCAGGACACTTATACTATCCAAACAAATCCCTAAATATGTTGAAAACTTGAATTCATCAGCAAGATTTTGCAAGAACTTGAGTTTTGATCTAAGACGATGATTTTGAAGTTGTTTTGATTCCCTTTTCGAAATGGGTGTCACTAATGAGTTTCGAAATCATTAAACATCATTTTCAAGTATTTAATTTTGTATTCAAGCCTTTTTTTTTAATTGGGTTTATTGACCCACTTTTCAAGAGAAATGATGTGGGTATTGTTGTTTCTGGAATGTGCTTGTGAATACGTGCTTGTATATAGATTATGTGTCTTTGAAATTAATTTAGAAGGGGAAGGCTAAACTTTTTGAGTGATTATTAAATTGTTTTAAGACAAGTGATCTCCTAAACCTTGTATTCTAGTAGAATTCATATACTTTCTTTATTGCTTGTGTGTTGGGAGTAATGTGGAAGAGGTGAAGGGTTTAATTGTCCACTTGATACACCAATGAGTCCACAATTTCGAGTCATTTAGGGATTCATTGATAGATTTAGTGTCCTCAAATGTTAATTTTCTACCATTAACTAATGTAAAATCCCTAATTTTTAGGTATTTGGATTTTGGAACGAAGCATGGACACTAATGTGCAAACGGAACAAAGCGAGCTAAAGAAATGAAGAAATGAAGGCCTGGAGATCGCCGATGTCACTCAGTCAATAGCAAAATTGCCATGCTACCACCTAAAGTTACAGAATGCTGGAGGTAAACTGGGGGGTAACTTCGGTGAGCAGCAGTTCCATTCGGCATGTCGCCGATCGATTCAGCGAAGGATGACCAGGTTGCCAAAGGTGCTGAGGGAAATTCAAACAAGTGTTGATGGGCGAGATAGAAGGAAAAATAGAGATTCGTGGAATCATCAGGTGATCCTGATCTGGATTGCCTAAAGTTATAGTAGCTGGACCTAGAAAAAGTGAAAAATGAATGCGAGATGTAGGACAATCGGTGAGTCACCGAACTGTCAGTGAAGCCCGACATACCTCACCGATTGGTCTTAAACAGTCACACATTAGACTTGTTTAAATTGATTTTTTCTAGAGAGAGAAAGCATTCAAAAATATGAGGAACAAAAGATTGAGAGAAAGACCACTGCTAGATGGTTTCCATAGTGATTTTAGCAAGATTTTCTTTGAGGTTTTGTAATAGAGGAGATTTTTAAGTTGATTTTAAATTTAAATTCTCTTTTGTACCTAGCTATGGAAACATGATGAATGTTGATTTTCCTCTTTTTACTATGATTGGCTGAAACTCTCTTCTTGGGGTTGACTATGTGACCAATTATTGAGTTTTACTAATTGGGTGTTATTGATTTTCAAATAATGGTGTTAAATTGAAGTGGGTCTAATTTTTTGCTGCATTTTGAGGTCATTTTGCATGATTAGTGTATCAAGTTCAGTGTTTTGTGCTTGCTCGAGAGAGAAGTGCAGGACCAAAGTCGCAAATTCAGCATCCTTAGTAGTGGGTCTCCATGATTTCAGCTTGAGAGAGTGAAACATGGAATCTATCCTTTGTATCTAGCTCAAGAGAGTGGATTTGATGAGGTCAAGGGTTGGGCATCTTCCATCTAGTGTTGAAGTTCGAGAGAAGTCGACATAGATAAGGTAATTGTAAAAGAGAAAATTGCTTTACACATAGTCCTACCTACCCACAACAAGTTACCCTATTGTGAGCATCATTGTTCATGAACTATGTTGAATTCAATAATTGGTTGGTCAATTCCCCAAGTGTTACATCACTGTTTGATTGTATCGAGTTACGTGTTGAATTGGATTGATAATTCTGACCAGAATCTGAAGGTCAAACCAAAAGGTGCATTAAATAATTCGTTGAAGAGGTTGTTATTATACTTCTATAATTAAATTCGGAAGAAAATCTACTCTCTGTGGGATCGACCTCAATACACTTAGTTGGGTTATACTACTGACTATAGATCGTTGGCACTTAGGTTTGGATGAAGTGTCCTTGATACGTTAATCAAAATGGCACCGCTGCCGAGGAGTAGCGTTACGTAGAATTCTTTGATTGAAGATTTGAGTTGTGAATTGTTTGGTTGTAGTTGAATTAGCTTAGGCTACATTGTGTAGTCTTGGTTGGACTACATAGAAGTAAAAATGAGTAAGGAAGAGGTGAATGGTAGTAAAGCAGGTCATCGGGACGGTATCGATGATATCACTAGTGTTTACAACCAATCTCATGCATGTGAAATGGGTGCAATTTGCATACCACATGCTGGTGAGAATGCAATATTTGATGTCTCTAGCACGACTCTTCATCTCCTCCAAATGAGAGGATTTTATGGAGGGCTAGTACACGAAGACCCGCATGAGCATGTGAGAAGTTTTATAGAGGTGTGCAGCCCGTTGTCATTCAAGAATGTGTCACAAAAGTCGATCTGGCTTCGATTATTTCCACTATCTTTGATAGGGGAGGCTAGCAAGTGGTTTGCCGAGTTATCAAACAACTCCATCACATCATGGGAGGAGTTGATTATATCATTCAATACAAGATTCTTTCCCCCATAAAAAATGATAAAGCTTAGAGACGACATTCAAGGTTTCAAGTGATGGGAGGGTGAACCTATCCATGAAACATGGATGAGGTATAAGAAACTCATACTTAAATTCCCAACTCACGGGTTACCAAACGATTTACTACTACAATATATTTACCGAAGTCTTGATTCGGTTAATAAAGAAGTGGCTGATCAATTGGTACGAGGGGGAATAATGTTGCATTCATTTGAGGTGGCTTCGTTTCTTTTTGATGACATGACTAAAATAAATCAAATGTGGTACACCCAAGAGGATCAAGTCTCTCCATTTTGTTTTAGATTGACGCAAGAACAACTTGACAAAGAGAGAGAGAGGGATGAAAACATCAAGAAGATGCTGACCTAAATGGAATTTCTACAAGAGCATATGAAGGGGACATGTGGAGTGTTTAGAGTTGAGAAGGGTTCTTCTTCCAGTTACTCAAGGCCAAGGAAGAATCAAGGTTGGAACCCCAAGACATACGAGGAGGGTTTCCACCCACGCTATCTATATCGAGGTGGGAATCAAGGTTGGAACTATCACAAGGGAGAAGATCAAATGAGATACTATCAAGACTGGGCTGAGCAAAGTGATTATTGGAGAAAGGAAGATGGACATGAAGAGAACCACACTCACTCGAGTGAGAGCCCAAAATCGAAAGGGAATGCACGTAGTCCCCGGGTGAATTATTTTTTGTCCCGCATACTTGATAAAGTTGAAGGTTCGGATGATTTTTTGAAGGGGATGAAAGATGATTTTTCATCATTGAACAGTAAAGTGAATTCTCATGCAGATGCAATCAAGATACTTGAAGGTCAGTTGAGTTTACTGTCAGCACAATCGAAACCAAAAATGACAATGAAAGATGACAATAGAGGGCTGGATGTGGTTACTTGTAGTGGAAAGGAAGCAATAGTTAATGTGACGGGGAATGAAGAAGCTCAAAAGCATGAAGAAGATAAAGGCAGGGAGGAAAAAAAGACAACTAGCCATCAAAGCATTTCGAAAGAACCACAAGGGGAAATGGAGCAACACATTACAATCCCAAAAGTTATGCAACCTTTACCCAAAATACCTCCCCCATTTCCCCAACATATAAAGAAGAAGAATGAGGATGAGAAGTTCAAGAAGTTTCTATCGGTGTTCAAGACATTATCAATTAATATCCCCCTTGTGGAAGAATTGTTGGAAATGTCGAGATATGCCAAGTTCATGAAAGAGTTAGTTACAAAGAAAAGGAGCTTGGACTTTGAGACAGTCTAAGTTTCCCATAGTTGTAGTGCAATTATGACTAAGGAGCTGATCAAAAAGAGAGAAGATCCCGGAGCGTTCACCATCCCTTGCACTATTGGCATGCTCAAATTTGCTAAAGCTTTATGCGATTTGGGAGAAAGCATCAACTTAATGCCATATGCGATATATAAACAACTTAGGTTGGGTGAACCAAAATCCACCACAATGAGACTCTTGATGGCAGACCGATCCATCAAACATCCCGTGGGGATACTAAATGACATCTTGGTAAAAGTTGACCGATTCATTTTTCCAACAGATTTTGTTTTTCTTGATTGTGAAATAGATGTTGAAATTCCCATTATTTTGGGAAGACCATTCTTGGCAACCGGGAGAGCATTGGTGGATGTAGAAAGCGGAGAATTGATGTTTTGGGTGAATGAAGATGAAGTGACTTTCAATGTTTGTAAGTCAATGAAACACCCAAGCGATATTCACGTGGCATCCATTGTTGTTGTTATTGATGAGGCGGTAGCTAGTGTGAGAAATTTGATGTGTATGAGTGAACCACGTGAAGTTGTGCTTGCTAACTATGATGAATTCAAAATTCAAGGCTATGAAGAGGTTGTAGTTGCTCTTTAAGGTTTGGGGGGGGGGGGGGGGGG
>JAJOOR010009407.1:0-66321 GCA_036250505.1 Solanum acaule
AGTCCCTATTTCCCGTTAATTAATGTTGAATGTACTTCCGCGACCGATGAAGTGTGATGACAAGTTTGAGAGGCTTGTTTGGGGTTCCTTCGGGTTCCTCATTCGCCATGTCACGTCTAGGCCCTAGGCTTGGGTCGTGACAGTAAGCATGGATAGTCTAGCCTTGTTACAGGTTGGGGAGCGTCATTTAACTAGGGATGTCCAATCCTTCATCAATAGCTTTGTGAGGCGTGATATTTCAGAACCTGTTAAGGTTTTGGCTTATATGGAGGCTAGGTCATCCTTGTTGGAGCAGATTCGAACTCTACAGTTTGATGATGGTGATTTATGTAAGATTCAAGACAAGGTGTAAGAAGGAGAAGTCAAGGATGCATTTCTTGATAGTGAGGGATTTTTGAGGATAAAAGGTCGTATTTGTGTTCCTCAGACAGTTGATTTGACTAGACTGATCATGGAGGAGGAACATAGTGTGAGGTACTCTATTTATTTAGGGGCTACTAAGATGTATCGTGACTTGAAACAACATTATTGGTGGTGTCGTATGAAAAGGGACATAGTAGGTTTTGTATCTCGGTGTTTGAATTGCCAACAAGTGAAGTATGAACACCAAAAGCCTACAGGTTTGACCTAGAGGATGTCCATACCTGAGTGGGAGTGGGAGAGCATTGCTATGGACTTTGTGGTAGGGTTTCCACGTACCTTAGGTAAGTTTGATGCTATATGGGTCATCGTGGATCGATTGACTACGTCTACGCACTTCATACCACTTCAAACTGCCTATAATTCGGAGAAGCTATCCAAGATCTACATTCCAGAGATAGTTCGCTTACATGGGGTGCCTATTTCTATTATTTAGGATCGTGACACACAATTTACATCTCATTGCTGGTGGTCTATGTAGAAAGAGTTGGGCACTCGGATCTTAGTATAACCTTTCACCCTCAGACTGATGGTTAGTCTGAACGGACTATTTAGGTTCTTGAGGACATGTTGCGAGCATGTGTGATCGACTCTGGTGGTCACTTAGATCAGTTTTTGCCTTTAGTGGAGTTCACTTACAATAGTAGTTACCATTCAAGCATTGAGATGGCACCATTTGAGGCTTTTTATGGTAAGAGATGTCGACCTCCAATTGGTTGGTTTGATGCATTTGAGGTTAGACCGTGGGGTACAGATTTGTTGTGGGAGTCCTTGTATAAGGTCTAATTGATCGAAGATAGACTTCTCATCGCTCAGAGTAGGCAAAAGAGTTATGCAGATTGAAAGGTTCGTGATTTGGAGTTCAGGGTTGGAGAGCAGGTTCTATTGAAGGTTTCGCCCATGAAGGGTGTGATAAGATTTGGAAAGAAAGGCAAGTTGAGCCCAATGTATATTGGTCCTTTCGAAATTGTTGAGCGCATTAGTGAGGTGGCGTATGAGTGGGCTTTGCCACTTGGTTTGTTGGGTGTTCACTGTCACACCCTTTTTTTTCGAACGGTATTTTGAAAATAGAGTTTTTTCCAATTAAAGTGACTATTTCGAAAAAGGATTATTTTATTTCAGAGCCGCCACTTGGAAATGAGTTTTGGTGTTCCAAGTCACCTTATTTAGATCTCTAATCAAAAGGAAATTGAGTCTTTATTTTATTGGTCTTCCAACTAGAAGTCTATGTAAGAAAAATTATTGACCGAGCGGAAGGTGTTAGGCATCCCTCGAGTCTCGTGGTTTTAGCACGGTCGCTTTATTGACTTATATCTTGCTTGACTTAATTTTGGATATATTATGTTTGTGAGCCTAAGAAATTTACTTATGTCCCTCTTTTTTGATTTATCTTATATAAACTTACTTTTAAACTGTCTTGTTTTATTAGTGTGTGGTGTACTGGCAGCATCGCTTTCCTGCCTTACCATAAACTATTGATTTATTTATATGTCATGTCTAAAATTAACTTAATTAGTTATTTTAAGATGATTATCCAATTAATAGGTTCCACATAACCATAACGATATCTTTGTATATATTTACTCTATACTAGATTTATACTACTAGTTGTAAATTAAACAACGATTAGTAGCCATTTCGGATATATTATTTATTTCTAGCTCTAATTCTTTAGAGTACAATTAAAACTATAATTATTATTTTCATTATTGTGAATTAAATTATGGATGCGACATTATACAAAAATGGACCAGTGGTGTCATTATTATTAGTATTATTATCGATCTAATCATGTTCTTAATATTTCAATTACATAAAATTTAATTATTATTTTTTAAAAAAAAAAATAGGTCAACATAAACCAATTAATTGAAAACTCTTATTAAGATTCCTCATTAAAAACATTAAAGAAAGTTACAATTTGTTTTTTCTTATTCTATCTTTTTCTTAAAAAAGAAAAGAAAAAAAGAATAAACACAATATTAATAAAAACACATAGTAAAAAATTTAATTAATTAAAAATATACACTTGTCTATACAAATTTCGCACATACTACATTAGTATAAACATGTTAGGAAGTATGAGCACCTAATTTTTTTTTCTTTTCTTTATTTTAGTCATTAAAATGAAAAGAAAAATCCACTAATTAATATCAAATATTTTACATGATAAATCTTTGTTATTAATTATTCTCATCATTTCATTTTGTTAAATGATAAATGCATATATCATCATCATAAAAGAACTAAAATATGAAAATAATAATAGACTTGGACAGTAGTTTTACTTTAAACATGAAATATACTATGGATTGTTTACACTTGAAATAAACAACGGTTCGTTATAACAATTTCACACTAAATATGACTATATAGAGGATCTAAACATAAAGTTGATATGAAAGATTTGAATCTACTTCATATTATTACATCAATGAATATTCACGGGTTAAACACATACAAAATTTGACAATTTCAATATATTGCAACCAATGCTTGTATAATCATGACATTAAACTATATAAAAAGGATTAAGTGTTACCTTTTGTGAAAATTAATTCACAAAGAAAAGACCACAACCAGAACCACGAATTCAGAACCACGAAAATAAACCTCAAACTCAACTTTTATTGTGTTGTGTTTTTTTTTTTCGTTGTTGTTTGAAAAAAAGAAGAAAAAATATGATTTTGATTTTCTTCTTTTTTCTTTATTTCTCTCGTCTATGCGCGTATGTGTATGATAGGAATTTTGGAATGAAAAAAAAATATTTTTCTTTTTTCAGTCTTTCTCCTGTGTGTGGTTTTGATTGTTTTCCTTCCTCTTTTTTTTTTTTCTGAATCAATGTGTAGTCTATATAGTTGTATGTTGTGGGTAGGAAAATGGGACATGGGACAGTATTTTGAGGGAGAGTGGGGTAGTGTGGGTGAGGGTGAGTGGGAGAAAATGGGGTAGTACAGGTGGGATAGTTTAGGTTTAGTGGTAGGTTTATTTCTTTTTTGTTTAATTAAATATATATAAAAATTATAATAATAAAAATATTATCTAACAAAATTACAAGAATAAATGAATAGCTACTCTAAAATTATAATTAAGAAATACTAGCTTATTATTAAACCTAACATAAAAAAACATATATTTTTTTTAACTTTCCAGTTCATTTTTAAACAATTGAAAAAATAAAATTTTCCTTAAAATGTAAAGCAATTTTTGTGTTTTCAAATCATTTAAAGTAAATTTAATAAAATAAGATAAAACCAAATTATTTAATTTAGGGCTTTTAAAAAATATATTTAAGCACTAAAAATAGTGTAAAACCTTAAATTCGGTCAAAAAATAACGTGTCTACATTCACCCTCATATTTCGATGTTGAAAAAGTATCATCAGGGTGGTGCTCATGTGATTCAATGGGATTCTATGTTACTTGATCAAAATTTGATTTTTGAGGAGGAGCCAGTAACCATTTTGAATAGGCAAATTCAAAAGTTGAGGTCGAAAGAGATTGCTTCTGTAAAGGTTCATGGAAGCATCATCCAGTGGTAGATTATATAACGACCCGTCAGGTGATTTTGAGAACTAGAACTCTTTCTTCCATAAAAGATCCTTCCCACAAGTACTAAATTTAATTTTGAACTATTTGACTAATTGCGATTATTTAATGGACGGTTAATTTAGAATAATTGATTATTAATGGGAATATGAATTAATTATTTATTATTTTAAAAGAAATATCGAAAATGGGTTATACCCACTACTCACTTATAATCCATGTATCTGGGGTAAAAAGAAAAGGAGAGCACTCAAAAAAGAGTAATTGCAATTGAAGAGGAGTGTCTCGGTAAGTCTACCCAAACTCGTTCTTGTATACGTAGTCACTGTTTATTGGAGGAGCTTCAAAGTATTACTCCCTCTATTCCTAATTACTTGTCCATTTTTGAATTGACACACCTATTAAGAAAATAATTATTGACATAGTGAGTTTACCATTTTACTCCTATTAATTATGAAGTGGATAAATTAAAAATTTAAGATTTTCAAAAAGTTCTACCTTTTTCAAAGTAATTAATTGAAGGTATAATAGGTAGAAATTTTTTGTCCTTGCTTGATTTGTCATAATGGATAAGTAATTAGGAACAACTATAAATGAAAAAATGAACAAGTAATTAGGGACAGAAGGAATATTATTTCTAGGAAAGGTATCTACTTATGAGTAATCATTGCATAACAATTATAAATTAGGGGAGGCAATAAATAGCAAATCATTGGAGAGATTTGATTTGGTAGATAATTTAAATATAGTAACAAGAAATAATTTTTGTAACGACTGTCAAGTCATTTTTTCCGTAAATTTTATATAGTGATTTTGAACTATTTATTTAATTGCGATTATTTAGCTGATGGGTAATTTTAGCTAATTAATTTAATTTAATTAATGGTTAATGTGCTTCAGTAATAATTCTTTTGTTTAATACCTTATACCACTTGGTCCATATATATTAAAATAAGTTAAATGGGGTTTATTAATTTTCGATCATAACACAAATAGAAGCCACTTGACACTAAATTTTTCGGCGACAGTATGAGGACAACCCAATTTGCATCAGGTAAAAATCCTTAATCTCGCTTGAACATTTGTACTCATGAATATATAAGATTATATTATCATCACAAGGCTGCCTGAATTGTGGAAAAAAAGGAATAAATATATTAGTATAATATTGTTGATTTGAAAGAGGATAAAATTGGTTGTAGGGTTGTTTTCTTGAGAATAATTAAGGTACAATGATTAGTTAATGATAATGTAATGATGAGTAGAGAATTGTGAGGTGATAGAATATTGAATTGTTGGCGTGCAAATAGATTTCTCGGTATGCAATAGTTCGAAACCTACTTTCTATTTTAAATTTTATTCTTTTAATTATCAAAACATAATCTAAGGTTTAATAATTTGGTATAGTAAATTAATATTAGGTTTAAATACCATTAGATTTATGATATTTGGAGGGATTCAAACTTAACCCTAGGCTTGAATTTGGAAATTATGATAGTTAACAAATTGATTACCCTCAAAATTTAGGAACTTGATTATTGATTTAGGTGAGTTTTTGGATCTAGGTTAAAGATATAGTAATATGGGTGTCTACAAACTCGTTTACTTGAAAATTATGCATACTTGAAAGATTGTAAACGTTCTAAGGCAATAATGAAAGGAAAATCATTGGAGAATTAGCTTGCTTGACTTCAATTCTTCAGTGGAGTTATGTTGTGGTTTACTCTATGTGATAGAGAGATTCTTAATAGTGATTGATATTCATTGAGTGATATTTTGAATTTTTCTATGTACTTGATTGTTGTGGTTTGGATAATTAATGTGTTGTTTGTGATTGGTCCGAAATCCCAAGACTGTGAAATTCATAATCTTGAATTTATCATATTAAAGTGAGTCTTGAATGAATAAGGCTTAATAAAATATTATTAAGGAAGTGGAAAGAGATGATAAAGAATGACAAATGAATTAACTATATGGTTGGATCGGGTGCAACGAGCCGACATGATATATTGGATCGGGTGCCACGAGCCGGCATGATATATTGGATCGGGTACCACGAGCCAGCAAGATATATTGGATCGGGTACCATGAGTTGGCATGGTATTATTGGATCGGGTGTCACGTTCCAACATGATATTATGGGATCAGGTGTCACGTTCCGACATGATATTATTGGATCGGGTGTCACGTTCCAGCACGGTAACATTACAGGAAAACATATTGAATTAACTTAATGTACTCAATCTCAAAGAAATCATTTCCCAAATGAGTGTGGTGTGGAGGCATAAGTCCTTGTGTGTGTTTGGTATTGTGATTGATTACGTACTTGCTTCAGTGTTGTTGTCACTTGTTCATGTTGTTTGTTGCTTTCCACCTGCTAAGTGCTATAGATGATTTTATACTATAATTTATTGCATATTAGTTTCTATTTTGTGTCAGCTGATGATATCTACTCAGTACATGTTGTCCTGTGCTGACCCTTACTTGTGTTTTCTTCGCTTTTCTTTTGTGGAGTGCAACGAGTGTACTATCGACTCCGAACCGCCCTCAGCTCTTGCCAGTTTCCACCACATCAGATTTCAGGGTGAGCTATTCTTTCTAGCTCGTGTTGGATTTTCTCGTTCATGGCATGATGTCCTTAGATTTCAGACATAGACTATTCAATTTATTTATGTTGGTGTGTTTAATACTCTTAGAGTTGGTATTTTTAGAGTAGATTTCGATAATGTGATGACTTTCAGGTTTTGGAAAACAATATTTAATACATTTTAGTGGATTGATGTTTCTTACATTAATAAGATTTGAGCTTCTGTATTATAGTTAGTATTTCGTAAGTTGAATGATAAATATAAGTTGAGGTTCAATTCGTTGGTTCTCCTGCCTAAGAGGTTAAGTCTGGGTGCCACTCATGACTCATTTTAGACTGTTAAAAATTTGGTATCAGAGCGTTAGGTTCGGTGATCTCATCACACAAGGACAGGTCTAGTAGAGTCTTGCGTAACGGTATGGGGACACCTTTACTTTTCTTCGAGAGGCTATAGGATTTTAGGAAAACTTCATTCCTTATTTCTTTCGTGCTATTACTTGAATCCAATTGGTAGCTAGGTGATAAAAAATTTGTCTCTGACCTTCTTCACTCTATTTCACATATGGTCAGTGCTAGAGCAATAGAAGTGGCAACACCAGTACTAGCAAGCGAGGATGTTTCCTTAGAAATAGACATGTTTCCCTGATTTATTATGGATGACTAGTGACCAACATGATATTTTTATTAAGTTCATAAAGTTGAAAGCCACATTCTTCATGGGTACTGAATATAAAGATGTTTATGATGTACATGAGTTGCTTCATAAGATGAATATAATAGAGATGTTTGGTGTTGAGTTGAGACGTATTAGTTTCAGGAAGACACCAAAATATAGTGGCGGTCTCATGTTGAGTGCCGACCAGTTAAGACACTATATATGACTTGGGCAACATTTTCTAGCTTCTTCATGAAAGGGTATATATCCTGGACTTTGAGGAATAGGAAGATAGATGAGTTACTGAATATAGAGCAACAGAAGATATTGGTTGCAGCCTATGAGGAAAAATTTCGTGCTTTGCTTCAGTCCGGAAGAGCGAGTTCTCTTCTTTATGAAGGGATTAAAGTCATATTTGATGATTCAATCTTTATAGGTGGTTATGGATACAATCTTCTCGATAGGTATGGTGTATTCTAGTGATGGATCTAACGAACTTTCATGGTGTGGTACTAATTGTATGTTGGAACTAATACATCGATTGACAAGTATGAATACTAACTACTTAAGGAGTTATCAATTGTATGTCATGTTCAGATAATGAGATTCGATGTTGCATTCACATTTGACAAACCAACTAGTTTGTTACTACGGACGCTTGGGTTAAGCATTAAAGGAAGATTTTAGTGGTGGATCTTTGGTACGGTATTAATGCATTTAGGTTGTGAAGTGTATCTTGAGGGTTCTAGGACTGATGATTTTATTTTAAGCTCCAAAGGAGTGGATTGATACCGAAATGACAAACTTATGGATAAAGAAAGTCAGTGAGTATACTTGGGTGAATGCAATTGAAGATTTTAGTTAGAAAGTGTGAATAAAATTTGGGATAGTCCTTTAGATTTGATTGGTATAATTGGGGTTGAGGTGTCATGTCGATGAAAAGGTTGACTTTTGTAATACTCTAAAAATTTCTAAGTTAAACTCCTAACTATTCTTGAATCACGTATAAAGTCGTACTAAGTGACTCTTAAGTTTCTTAGGTCTTAAGGTAAATTATTTAGTGTGGGAATGAATTTGGATATGAATTAGGATATGAATTAAGGTCACTATAATCTCTTAGCACAAAGTTGAGTTGAAAGTTTTCTTACCGATTAATTTTTGATGTAAGATTCTACTTGGGTCAACTTCAAGTGACCATATCTCTTAGAATATAAAGAGTTACGTGCCCCGTAATATATCAAATTAAAGGTATTTGACTCTTCTTTCCAACACCACCCATTTCACGTCAGTTCGAGTTTGGAGTAAAGATTTCTGCCCATTTTAGTAACCTGATACAGTGCAGTGACGAATTAGCCGATGGGAAATCATTAAAAATGGTAGTTTTTGTCTTTTTACCTCTAAGAAAACCCTAAACGAATTTCTTGACTAATTAAAGACCAAAACCAATTAGATTTTCATCTCTTAATCCCACATTCTCTTCTCTATCAAAACCTAAGACAATACCCTCAGGGAAATCTCAAAGTAGAAGACTCCATTCAAGGTTATTTCAATATTTTTCAAGATTTTTCTTCAAGGCAATTCTTTCTCCAAGAATTACATTCTTTCCAACTCAATTTTCTTCATACAATAATGAATCATTAATGAAAATCCTAATTTTTTCCCATAGAGTTTCAAGAAACTAATTCAAGAAATCACAAGAAAGGTTTTCTTGATTTTTCTCCTTCAAGCTAGGTTTTCTTGATTTCTTGATTCATTTTGAAATTCTATTCCTAATTATTGAATTTCTATATGTTATGCATTAAGATTCCTGAGTTGATTCATTCATGTCTATATTTCAACTTGAGCCCTATGAATTGAGTATTCATGAGTTTAGTAGAATTGTTGAGCTTCGAGGTCTTAAGTCCTTGAGTTCTTAAATTATGAATACTAAGTTTCCATACTGCTATTAAGATCCCTGATTTGAGTCATTCATGTCCATAATTCCGTATGAACCCTATGAATTAAGTTATAAATTTTGAGAAGATTTTTAAAGCCAACACTTGAGTTTTAAACCGAGTTTTGAGGAAGTAAAGATGAGTTTTGAGAATGAGTTTTTAAAACATGATTAGTATGACAATCAAGTATGCCATAAATGTTTAAGAAGTATGCTATCTAGATATACCATCAATGTTGATGCAGTATGACTTTCCGAGTCATCAATGATCATATTATAATACGATTTTGAAATATCTTTGAGAAAGAGTTTTGAGGTATGAGTATAAGGAGACTTTTTATTCCCAGAGGCATCAATGTTTATATTGATAAAAGAGAAACTAAGATTTCTAAATGAGTTATGAGTTCAAAATTTATTTCAAAAGTAGTTACCTCTTTTAAGAGGGTAGTTTGAGTAATTATCTCAAACTAGAGGAAGAGTTATGTCTTTTTTAAATATATGAGCATGAGTATATATATATTATTGGGAGTAGTATTGACCACCGATATGGGGGAGAGTTCAGACAACTGACAACCCCTATAAACCATGTATGGAACAAGGGTAAAGAGTCATACTTTTTAGATGATTTCTTATTGATTTTTAGCATCTCTTAGTGGATACACTTAGTTGAGGATGTCCTATACTCAACCATGGTATTGGATAGTTCTGAGAGCGTGGGCGAGATGATGTATCAACACGTTGCTCATAGTTATGGTTGTCGGTTAGAGAATCTCCCAAATAAGAGTAATGAATTTATTATTGTATTTTCATATACATTTGAGTTATTATCTACTATTTTAAAAGTTTCATGTATATAACATCTTTTACTGTTGCTTTCATTTTGAGTTGAGTATCTTGAGTTGAGTTGAGTATTCTTGAGTTGAGTTGAGCATCCTTGAGTTAAGTTGAATATTCTTGAGTTGAGTTGAGCATCCTTAAGTTGAGTTAAGTATCCTTCAGTTGAGTTGAGTATTATTGAGTCATATTAAATTGAGACGAGGTAAGTATGTCTTCCATTTTATTAAACCGAGCTTATATTTATGTTGCAGAGTTCCCCGTACTTACTCGTACATTCCATACACTGACGCCATTTGGCCAACATCGTTTCATGATGCATATACATGTATTTAGGATTATCAACAGGTGATTCGTTGAGGTCGCGTGGTATTCCAGTCAGCTATGGTGAGCCTTCTTGTATTTCAGATGACTTCACCTTTACCCTACAGTTAGTAGTTTTGAGATGTCGTGGGTCTTGTCCCGATATACTTCTGTAATAGTAGAGGCTTCATAGATAGACAAAGTTGAGAAGTTTTCTGTAATTTCTTTGTTTTGAGTTGTTTTATAAACTATGAGTATATCTTTTGAGTATTGTTCAAACTTTTTAAAGTTGATTATTTGAGTTTAATGAGATTTGATTCAGTATTAGCTTTTGTATGCTTGAGTTAGTGTTCCTCTTGTAGTTAGCCAGGATAAGGGTTCGCTTGGGGACCAATAATGGTTCTCGAGTGCCGGCCACGTCCAGGATGTAGACTCAAGTCGTGACAAACTTGGTATCAAAGCACAGAGTTCAAGTGTCCTAGGGTGTCTATGAAGTCATGTCAAGTAGGATCCTGTTTATGGTTGTGAGGAACCCACTTTTATAAATGAGGGACTACAGCCATTTAAGAAAAGTTTCCCTTCTTTCATACTCTAAATCATACAGTAGAACTGCGTCATAAGGAATTTATTCTAACTCATGCGTTTCTCAGATCCATTCTATTACCTCTCATAATCAAGGTAGTTGAAAGCTAAGCCAGTTCCATATCAATGAGTTACTCTCAACAAAAGTCTTGAAAAAGTCATGAGACTGCAGAGGGGTTTAAGAGAAGCCCATGAGTGAGCTTACATGTTAAGTTTCAAAAGAATGCACTCTTATTCGAATGAATTGTGCATTTGAGCGAAAAGAAAGTTGTACTATCTTCTCTAAATCTTGTTTCAGCTGAGATCCTTATTAGGAAGGTGTTTTAGAGATTGGGTAGTATTTTCACCCATAAAGGTAGCATGAGTTACGAGATCATGAGTAGTAGTAGTGAAAGTGCGTAGAGTTAGAGGAAAATTATGTAGAGGTTTAGTAATCTAAGAAAGGGAGATGGTATTTTGGCAAGCTATGTTAGTATAGTCATGCACCTAGTAAGTTATTTATGAGGAGTTTTCCCTTATGGATAGACTAAGAAGTGATGAGTTGTGAAGATTTCGTGATGGGAGGTAGAGTAAGAGTTGCAAGTTAGGATGATTTAGAGTAATGATTTAACTAGTATGGAGTTTATGATAAGGTGTCATTGTGTTGGTAACGATCAAGTATATAGATGAGCATGAGTATTCATGAGGCGAGAGATCTATGATAGGCTTATAACTTTAGGGAGAGGCCATGATTTATAGAACTTATTAAGTAATGATGTATAGTGAATGAGTAAATAGTACTTACGTTCTGAAATGGGATGTGATAGTAATCTGTAAATAGGTAGACTAAGAGATAAAGATTGACTACTTGTAATGAAGTTTTAGTGGGTGAGTGTTTCTTAACTTTTTTTGGTAGTTGTGAGATTAAATAGTAAGCAAACAATCATATTGATATTTGGGTTTAGTAATAAACATTAAGCTTGAATTTGAACTGAATGTCATGATCAAAAGAATGGAAAATGAATATGATGATATTGATCTTGAGATTTGATCGGGTAGACTTGACATAGAATAGGTGAAGAAATAAGATGTTAGCTGTAATAAATATGAGTGGTACAAGTGAAAGACCCTAACCTTTAGATAAGGGCAGTGAAGTGTGGCTAAGTTACAAGAGTAACAAGAGCATTAAGAGGTGAACCGAGATAGTATGTAATCAGATAAAGTTCTAGTTTAGTTAATGATTTTTCATGTGTGCTTAGATAGTATAATTGAGCTATTAATGTGGAATAGACTGATATAAGCATTCAATTTATCCCTAAGAGATATGTGGAGCATCCTGGTAAGCCATTAAGAAGAGGTTAAGGGAAGAATCTTCAAAAGATGACTTCGAAGGAGTCTTAGTACCTACATATGCAGAGTTCAGTAGCCATGAGATAAGGTTTTCCCCAGTATTAGAGTAAGACGATTGTAGACCAGTTTTTGAGAAGATGGAATAGGTCCATAGCTTTCAAAGTATCAGCTCTAAACCTGAGGGGATGAGAACAAGGTGATGAATCAAGTCAAGTGTTAAGGACAAGATAATGATGTCTTCAAAAAGAGTTTTAGAGATATATCAATCCATTCATACTCTAGCGTATTCCTCAAAGTTCAGTCAGTACAACATTATAATGATGTTTCTTATATCAGAATTGTGTTTATGACCTATGCTCATACACTTCAGAGAGATGTACATCTATGTTTAGTTTCCAGAATGAAAGGCAAATACTTTAGCCCATTAGTCTCAAGCTTAATCCATAAAGTTATGGATATCAACTTGATGACATGAACCTATTCATATAAGCATTCATGTCTCATAATATGTTTAGTCTCGCAAATTTAGGATCTACTCTCACCAGCTAGCAACATAATGTTATGCCATGCATATTCTTATATCAGATATCTCGAGCGAATCATGTTTATAATCTTTCGCCCTAAAGCTTTTTCATTTACCCTTTTAATTTTGAGAGTGGGGTTGTTGATAGTAGCAGGGTAATGATAGATAAGAAGATTGTTGTTTCTTATTGTAATAGTAATGGTGTGTTTATTCCATCTAATGTTATGAATGTGCAGGAGAAAGAGATAAGGTTTTACGATAAGTAATAAGTCAGATTCATTGTAATAATGCATGAAAGTTCCGTTGGTAGAGATGATGAGAGAAGGATAAATTCTTATAAGGAATAGTTAGTAAGAGTACATGGAGTGGTTAAGGTTATAAGATTGAATGTGGTGCTGTTAACATGTGGTCAATGTGTGATACACTAGGTGTTTCGTGATATGAGCTCAAGGTTAGCTGAACGCAGCAGTAAAGAGTAGTGTCCTTGGGACGGGATTTTTCCTACAGAGGTATAGTACCCGAGTCTTGTGAGTTAGATTAGAATAACCATCTTATGTAAAGTACTTGGTGATTTTGAGTTAGGCCTGAGTATAGTAAGAGTAACCCCTTTCCATTCTCCGTCCAACCATCATTTGAGGATGAATCCCAAGGGGGAGATATTGTAACACCCCAAAAATTTCTAAGTTAAGATTCTAACCATTATTGAATTACGTATAAGGTTGTACAAAGTGAATCTTAATTTTCTTAGGTGTTAAGGTAATTCTTTTGTGTGGGAATGAATTTGGATATGAATTAAGGTCACTAGAATCTCCTAGCACAAAGTTTAGTTGAAAGATTTCTTACCGATTAATTGTGATGTAATATTCTACTTGGGTCTACTTCAAATGACCATATCTTCTAGAATATAAAGAGTTACATGGACCTTAACCTATCAAATTAAAGCTATTTAAATCTTCTTTCCAACGCCTCCGATTTTGTGTCAATCTAATTTCTAAGTAAAGAGTTATGACCATTTTATTAACCTGATACAGTACAATGACGAATTAGCCGACGGGAAATCATTAAAAAGGGTCGTTTTTATCTTTTTACCTCTAAGAAAACCCTAAACTAACTTCATGAATAATTAAAGACCAAAACCAATCAAACCCTAAGACAAAACCCTAAGGGAAAAATCAAAGTAGAAGACTCCATTCAAGATTCTTTCAGTTTTTTTCAAGATTCTTCTTCAAGGTAAGTCTTTCTCCAAGAATTCAATTCTTTCCAATTCAATTTTCTTCATACAATTATGAATCATTAATGAGAATCCTAATTCTTGTCCATAGAGTTTCAAGAAACTAATTCAAGAAATCTGAAGAATGGTTTTCTTGAATTTTCTCCTTTGAGCTAGGATTTCAAGGCTTACAGTCAAGTTCTTCAAGATTCTTCAAAATACTTGTTCTTCCTAGAACGTAAGGCTATCATAGAGTTGGATTAGTTCATCCTCACGCCCCACATCAATTTTCAAATCAGTAAAAGAGTAATCTAGGATTTTATCCCTAAATTTGAGTATTCTTGAAATAAGTTGATTTTTAGTTCATGAGTTCTTGATTGTCTTTGAAATTCTATTCCTATTAATTGAATTGCTATATGTTATGCATTAATATTCTTGAGTTGATTCGTACATGTCTACATTTCAACATGTACCCTATGAATTGAGTATTCATGAGATGAGTATTATTGTTGAGTTTCGAGTTCTTGAGTGGTTGAGTCCTTTAGTTATTGGGTTCTGAGTATAGAATTTCCATATTGCTATTAAGATCCCTAATTTGAGTCGTTCATGTCCATAATTCCGCATGAGTCCTATGAATTGAGTTATAAATTTTGAGAAGTTTTTTAAAGCCAACACTTGAATTTTAATAAGAGTTTTGAGGAAGTTAAGATAAATTTCTAGAAAGAGTTTCTAAAGCATGATTAGTATGAAAATCGAGTATGCCATCAATGTTTAAGAAGTATCTAGATATACCATTAATGTTTATGGAGTATGACTTTCTGAGTCATTAATGATCATATTATAATATGATTTTGAAATGTTTTTGAGAATGAGTTTTCAAGTATGAGTATAATGGGACTATGTATTCCCAGATGCATCAATTTTTACATTAATAAATGAGAAACTGAGATTTCTAAATGAGTTATGAGTTCAAAAGTTATTTCAAGAGTAGTTACCTCTTTTAAGAGGGTAGTTTGATTAATTATCTCAAACCAGATGAAGAGTTATGTCTTTTTTAAACATATCAGCATGAGTATATATATTATTGGGAGTAGTATTGAGCACTGATCTGGGGGAGAGTTCAAACAAGTCACAACCCCCATAAACCATGTATGCCAAAATGGGTAAAGAGTCATACTTTTTAGATGATTCCTTGTTGATTTTTAGCATAGCTTAGTGGATCCACTTATTTGAGGATGTCCTATACTCTAACAAGGTATAGGATAGTTCTGGATGCATGGGCGAGACGTTGTATCATCACGTTGCTCATAGTGATAGTTGTCGGTTGAGAATTCTTGAGTTGATTTGAGCATCATTGGGTTGAGTTGAATATTCTTGAGTTGAGTTGAGCAACCTTAAGTTGAGTTAGGTATCCTTGAGTTGAGTTGAGTATTCTTGAGTCATATTGAATTGAGATGAGGTAAGTATGTCTTCCCTTTTATTAGATCGAGCTTATACTTATGTTGTAGAGTTCCCCGTACATGTTCGTACATTCCATATAGTGACGCCATTTGGCCTGCATTGTTTCATGATGCATATATATGTATTCAGGATCATTAAAAGGAGTTTCGTTGAGGTCATGTGGTATTCCAGTCAGCTGTCTTGAGCTTTCTTGTATTTCAGATGACTTCATGTTTACCTTCCGGTTAGTAGTGTTGAGATGACGTGGGTCTTGTCCCAATATCCTTCTATAATAGTAGAGGCTTCATCGATAGACATATTTGAAGAGTTTTCTGTAATTTCTTTCTTTTGAGTTGTTTTTATAAACTTTTAGTATATTTTTTTAGTATTGTTCAAACTTTTAAAATTTGAGTATTTAGGTTTAATGAGATTTGATTCAGTATTAAGCTTTTGTATTCTTGAGTTAGTCTTCGTCTTGTAGTTAATCGGGATGAGGGTTCGCTTGGGGACCAACAATGGTTCTCGAGGGCTATCCACGTTCAGGGTGTAGACTTGGGTCGTGAAAAACTTGGTATCAGAGCACAAAGTTCAAGTGTCCTATGGTGTCTATAAAGTCATGTCAAGTAGGATCTTGTTTATGGTTGTGAGGCCCCCACTTCTATAAATGAGGGACTACAGACATTTAAGAAAAGTTTCCTTTCTTTCATACTCTAAATCATGCAGTAGAACTATGTCATAAGGAATTTATTCTAAGTCATGCCTTCCTCAGATCCATTCGACTACCCTTCATAGTCAAGGTAGTTGAAAGCACAGCCAATTCCATATCAATGAGTTACTCTCAGCAAAAGTCTTGAGAAAGTCATGAGATTGTAGAGGGGCTTGAGAGAAGCCTATGAGTAAGCTTACATGTGAGTTTCAAAAGAATGCACTCTTATTCGAATGGATCATGTGTTCCAGCTAAAAGCAAGTTGTACTGTCTTCTCTAAATCTTGTTTCAACTGAGATCCTTATGAAGTGTGTTTTAGATCTTGGGTAGTATTTTCACCCAAAAAGGTAGCATGAGTTACGAGATCATGAGCAGTAGTAGTGAAAGTGTGCAGAGTTAGAGGAAAGTATGTAGAGGTTTAGTAATCTAAGAAAGGGAGATGGTGTTTAGACAAGCTATGCTACTATAGTCATGCACCTAGTAAGTTATTAATGAGGAGTTTTCCCTTATGGGTAGACTAAGAAGTGATGAGTTGTGAATATTTCATGATAGGAGGTAGAGTAACAGTTGCAAGTTAGGATGAGTTAGAGTAATGCTTTAACTAGAAAGGAGTTTATGATGAGGTGGCATTTTGTTGGTAACGACCAAGTATATAGATGAGTAGGAGTATTCATGTGGCGAGAGATCTACGATAGGCTTATAACTTTTTAGGGAGAGACCATGATTTATAGAACTTATTAAGTAATGATGTATAGTGAATGAATAAATAGTACTTAAGTTGTGAAATGGGATGTGACATTAATCTGTAAATAGGTAGACTAAGAGATAAAAATTGACTACTTGTAATGAAGTTTAGGTGGCGAGTGTTTCTTAACTTTTATCTAGTAGTTGTGAGATTGTATAGTAAGTGAGCAATCATATTGATATTCGGGTTTAGTAATAAACATTAAGCTTGAATTTGAGATGAATGTCATGATCAAAAGAATGGAAACATAAGTGTAATGATGTTAGTCTTGAGATTTGATCTGCTAGACTTGACATAGAGTAGGTGAAAAATTGAGATGTTAGCTACATTAAATATGAGTGGTACCAGTGAGAGACCTTAACCTTTAGATAAGGGCAGTGAAGTGTGGCTAAATCACAAGAGTAACAAGAGCATTAAGAGGTGAACCGAGATGGTATGTAATCATATGAGGTTCTTGTTAAGTTAATGATTTTTCTTGTGTGCCTAGATAGTATAATTGAGCTATTAATGTGGAATAGGCGGATGTAAGCATTCAATTTTCCCCTAAGATATAAGTGGTGTAGCCTGGTAAGCCATTGAGAAGAGGTTAAGGGAAGAATCTTCAAAAGAGGTCTTAGGAGTCTTTGTACCTAATTATGCAGAGTTTAGTAGCCATGCGATCAGTTTTTCCCCAGTATTATAGTAAGCCAATTGTAGAGCAATTTAGAGAAGATGTAAGAGGTTCATAACTTTCAAAGTGTCACCTCCAAACCTAAGGGGGTGATGATAAGGTGATGAATCAAGTCAAGTGTTAAGAATGAGATAATGATGTCTTTAGAAAGAGTTTTAGAGATATATCAATCCATTCATACTCTAACGTATTCCTCAAAGTTTAGTCATTACAACATCATGATGATGTTTCTTATATCAAAATTGTGTTGATGACTTATGCTCATACACTTCAGAGAGATGTACATCTATGTTCAGTTTCAAAATGAGTGGCAAAGACTTTAAGCAATTAGTCTCAAGTTTAATCCATAAAGTTTTGGATATCAGCCTGATGATATGAACCTATTCATATAAGCATTCATGTCTCATAGTATGTTTAGTCTCGCAAATTTATGATCTACTCTCACCAACTAGCAACATAATTTTATGCCATGCATATTCTTATATCAGACATCTCGAGCGAATCATGCTTATGATCTTTCGCCCTAAAGCTCTTTCATTTACCCTTTCAATTTTGAGAGTGGGTTTATTGATAGTAGTAGTGTGATGATAGATAAGAAGATTGTTGTTTCTTATTGTGATAGTGATGGTTTGTTTATTCCATCTAAGGTTATGAATGTGGAGGCTTGTAATAATGCATGAAAGTTCTGTTGGTAGAGATGATGAGAGAAGGATAAATTCTTACAAGGAGTGGTTAGTAAGAGTACATGGAGTGGCAAAGGTTCTAAGCTTGAATGTGGTGTTGTTAACATGTGGTCAATGTGTGATACACTAGGCATTTCGTGATATGAGCTCAAGATTAGTTGAATGCAGCAGTAAAGAGTAGTGTCCTTGGGACGAGATTTTTCCTAAAGAGGTATAGTACTTGAATCTTGTGAGTTAGATTAGAATAACCACCATATGTAAAGTACTTGGTGATTTGGAGTTAGGCCTTAGTATAGTAAGAGTAACCCCTTTCCATTCTCAGTCCAGCCGTCATTTGAGGATGAATGATCCAAGGGGGAGATATTGTAACACCCCAAAAATTTCTAAGTTAAGCTCCTAACCATTATTGAATTACGTATAAGGTCATACAAAGTGACTCTTAATTTTCTTAAGTGTTAAGGTAAATCTTTTTGTGTGGGAATGAATTTGGATATTAATTAAGGTCACTAGAATATCCTAGCACAAAGTTGAGTTGAAAGTTTTCTTACCAATTAATTGTTGATGTAATATTCTACTTGGGTCAACTTCAAATGACCATATCTCTTAGAATATAAAGAGTTACGTTACCCTTAACCTATCATATTAAAGGTATTTGAAACTTCTTTCCAGCGCCACCGAGTTTGCGTCAATCTAATTTCTGAGTAAAAAGTTATGACCATTTTAAGAACCTGATACTGTGCAGTGACGAATTAGCCGACGGGAAATCATTAAAAAGGGTTGTTTTTGTCTTTTTACCTCTAAGAAAACCCTAAACTAATTTCTTGAATAATTAAAGACCAAAATCAATTAGATTTTCATCTCTTAATCCCCTATTCACTTCTCTCTCAAACTCTAAGACAAAATCCTAAGGGGAAAATCAAAGTAGAAGACTCCATTCAAGATTCTATCAGTCTTTTTAAAGATTCTTCTTCAAGGTAAGTCTTTCTCCAAGAATTCAATTATTTCCAACTCAATTTTCTTCATACAATTATGAATCATTAATGAGAATCCTAATTCTTGTCTATAGGGTTTCAAGAAACTAATTCCAGAAATCTCAAGAATGGTTTTCTTGATTTTTCTCCTTCGAGCTAGGATTTCAAGGCTTACAATCAAGTTTTTCTTCAAGATTCTTCAAAAACCTTGTTCTTCCTGGTATGTAAGGCTATCATAGTGTTGGACCAGTTCATCATCATGCCCCACATCTACTTTCAAATCAGTAAAAGAGTAATCTAGGATTCTATCCCTAGATTTGAGTATTCTTGAAACAATTTGATTTTGAGTTCTTGAGTTCTTGATTCTTTTTGAAATTCTATTCATAATTATTGAATTGCTATATGTTATGCATTAAGATTCTTGAGTTGATTCGTTCATGTCTACATTTCAACATGAACCCTATGAATTGAGTATTCATGAGATGAGTAGTATTGTTGAGTTTCGAGTTCTTGAGTCCTTGAGTCCTTTAGTTCTTGAGTTCTGAGTACTGAATTTCCATATTGCTATTAAGATCCTGATTTGAGTCGTTCATGTCCATAATTCTGCATGAGTCCTATTAATTGAGTTATAAATTTTGAGTAATCTTTTAAAGCCAACACTTGAGTTTTAATCAGACTTTTGAGGAAGTTATGATAAGTTTTGAAAAAGAGTTTCTAAAACATGATTAGTATGAAAATCGAGTATGCCATCAATGTTTAAGAAGTATGTAGATATACCATTAATGTTTATGGAGTATGACTTTCCGAGTCATTAATGATCATATTATAACATGATTTTGAAATGTTTTTTAGAAAGAATTTTCAAGTATGAGTATAAGGGGACTATGTATTCCCAGATGCATCAATTTTTACATTGATAAAAGAGAAACTGAGATTTCTAAATGAGTTATGAGTTCAAAAGTTATTTCAAGAGTAGTTACCTCTTTTAAGATGATAATTTGAGCAATTATCTCAAACCATAGGAAGAGTAATTTTTTTTTAAACATATCAGCATGAGTATATATATTATTGGGAGTAGTATTGATCATCGATATGGGGTGAGTTCAGATAACTCACATCCCTCATAAACCATGTATGCCAACATGGGTAAAGGATCATACTTTTTATATGATTCCTTATTGCTTTTAAGCATAGCTTAGTGGATATCCACTTAGTTGAGGATGTCTTATACTCTGTCAAGGTAAATGATAGTTCTGGAAGCGTGGGCGAGGTGTTGTATCATCGCGTTGCTCACAGTGATGGTTATTGGTTAGAAAATCTACCAAATAAGAGTAATGAGTTTATTATTGTATTCATATACATTTGAGTTATTATCTACTGTATTAAAAGTTTCATGTATATAGCATCTTTTATTGTTGCTTTTATTTTGAGTTGAGTATTTTGAGTTTTAGTTGAGTATCTTGAGTTGATCTGAGCATTCTTGAGTTGAGTTAAGCATCCTTGAGTTGAGTTGAGTTGAGCATCCTTGAGTTGAGTTGAGTTGAGCATCCTTGATTTGAGTTAAGTATCCTTGAGTTGAGTGGAGTATTCTTGAGTCATATTGAGTTCAGACGAGGTAAGTATGTCATCCCTTTTATTAGATCGAGATTATACTTATGTTGCAGAGTTCCCCTTACATGCTCGTACATTTTATGTACTGACACCCTTTGTCTTCATCGTTTCAGGATGCAGGCATTTTACTGCGGTCATGTGGTATTCCAGTCAGCTATTTTGAGCCTTCCTGTATTTCAGAGGACTGCACCTTTACCCTGCAATTAGTAATTTTGAGATGTCGTGGGTCTTGTCCCGATATACTTCTGTAATAGTAGAGGCTTCATAGATAGACAAAGTTGAGAAGTTTTCTGTAATTTCTTTCTTTTGAGTTGTTTTATAAACTATGAGTATATCTTTTGAGTATTGTTCAAACTTTTTAAAGTTGATTATTTGAGTTTAATGAGATTTGATTCAGTATTAAGGTTTTGTATGCTTGAGTTAGTGTTCCTCTTGTAGTTAGCCAGGATAAAGGTTTGCTTGGGGACCAACAATGGTTCTCGAGTGTCGGCCACGTCCAAGATGTAGACTTGGGTCGTGACAACTTCGTGGTGATTACAAGGGCTTATTGAGCATGATGGTAATAAGAATTAGTGTTGCATTGTGATTGAGATGCAACTATAGAATACAAATTGTTGGTTAAATGAATTTTGTATGATAATAATGAGTTGTGAGTATCTAAGGTTGTGATTTTCTACTATTTGGTGAGTAACGTGATTGTGTGGAAAGTTTTAGGAAATACTGGGACACCGCTCAAATAGAAATCAAAGAAGCTAGGGTCATAATGATTTTTTATTGGAATATAATTTAGCCTTCAGAAATAGGTGAGAGAGAGATCATTTTCTCTGATTGCAAGGGCTAAAAAGGTATCTGCAAAGGTATTGAGAATTAGTTTCAAAGACGTGTGGTTTCATCCGTTTTGTGCTAGTTATGGTAATAGTGTCACGTGTTCTCAGATTGGTTAAAAACTAGTGGATAAAACTTAACAAAGAAGTGTACAATTGTCCAGTTGGAGTGTGTTGATAAGTTCTTTTGTGGTTTTCATTTTGATAATGTGTACAATTGGATTTTTAGTGAATATTATGGTAAGATCAATGGAGAAGCGATCAATGATAAGCTAAGATACATGAATTCATAAATATCTTCAAGGTATGAGCTAATATTTATAGATAAGGGGATTGAATTACAAAGTTGGACTCACAATTTCATTTTTTCATTGTAAGTCTACATTCGTAGTGATATATTTTGTCAAGATATGACTTTGTAAAATATATAATGATCGATTGAATTGGGTATTGAGCATTTGGAAGGACTTTATGCATGATTTTGGTCATAAAGTTTGTTACTTTTGATTTTTAAAGGATATAAGGAAGGGTTTCACTTAAAAGTGTTGGTTTAGAATAGGGTAAATGGTCAGAGTGGTTACGATGGTTGTTAGTATTGAGAGTGTAAGCTTTAGTGGAATGATGTGAAGAGTATGTAGAGTCTGATAAATAGAGTATAGGTACGATCGTAATGAGGACCAAACCGGTGGATTGTGGGTAGCTAAGTATAAAATAAACGGAGTCAACTGAATGGAAATATTTGATATGGGCTCTTGAGAGGAAGCATTTAGTGTATTCAACATTGGTTCCGTACATTTTTATGTGACAATCTATTTCGTGTTGTACATGGTTTGGAGTAGAATTCACTAGCTATGCCCACACATGTTTTAACTTTTGTGGGTATATCCCTAGTGGTGGATCAGTGTATCGATCCTGCGATGTCCTCTTGGTTAGGTAGGATATTTGTGCAGAATTGGTCATCTCAGATTATATATTTGGTGTTGTCTTGGAGTTGTTGAATTATTTCAGTGGTTCTACATGTACCACCTTGCTTATGAGAATTCATAGAAAAGCTATGATGGGTATTTACAATTATCCAGCAGTTTTAATATACATCTAGTCGTCGAGGTCATGTTCCAATTATGTGTGGTTGAATGCGGGGTTCATTGGGTCTAGTTCTACCATTCTTAAGGGTTATTTACAATCACAACTACCAATCTAACATTTTGATAGTGTTGTTATACCGATTGTATGCTTGGGTGTATCGCTCAATGGGTGGCTACTTGATCATTTTTTCTTTGGGTTAGATAAGTTTGATTTTCCCTTTATGAGTACCTGATGTCTAAAGATAAATATTTATAACTTAAGTTTGTGGAAAGTTTATGTTGTGAGAAGGAAATATTGATAAGATCTATGATGGTTTGTGCATTTTGCGTGTGTGATGGTTGCTTCATGTTCATTTCTGGTTATAGCTAGTATTAATTGAAGATTTTATCACTACTAAGTGAGAAGAGATTCATCCTAATGGTTGTGTCAAGGTCCTTGAGAACATGTTGTGGATGTGTGAACGATTAACTTTGGTGGTTATTGGGAATAGTTTTGTTGTTAATTGAGTTTACATACAATAATAGTTATCACTCGAGTATTGATATTGCCTCATTTAAGACATTGTATGAGAGGAGGTGTAGGTCTCAAATTTATTGTTTGATGTATTTAAGGTGAGACCTTGGGTACTGATATTTTGAGGGAATCGTTAGAGAAAGTGAAATTCATCCGGGAGAAGCTTCTAGTAGCTTAAAGTAGGAGTATGCAGACCAAAAGGTTAGGGACATAAAATTTATGAAGGGAGAGCAAGTGTTGCTGAAGGTTTCACCCATTAATGGTATGATGAGTTTTGGTAAGCGAGGTAAGTTTAGTTCGAAGTATATCGGGCCATTTGAAGTTCCTAAGTGTGTGGGAGAGGTAACCTCTGATTTGGCTTTGCCTCCAGGCTTGTTACGAGTTAGTCTAGTGTTTGATGTGTCTATGTTGAAAAAAATATCATAGTGATGGAAACTACATTATTCATTGGGATTCGGTCCTGCTTGATGAGACTCTATCTTATTAGGATGAGCTTGTAGCTATTCTAGATTGGGAGGTCCGCAAGTTGGGTCAAAGGAGATTGCATCTGTAAAGGTCTAATGGAAGAATCAGATGATTGAAGAGTCCACTTCGGAGGCTGATATGCACGAAAGATATCCACACTTTTTTTTTTCGATTTAGGTACCCTTTATTACCCTCACCTTCTTTTGATCGTTCGAGGACGAATGATGGGTAAATTGGTATCTGATGTAACGACTTATCAAGTCATTTTGAGTACTAGAACTATTTAGACTCTTCTTGTAAATTTTAAATAGTGATTTTGAACTATTTATTTAATTGCGATTATTTAGTTGATGGGTAATTTTAGATAATTAATTTAATTGATGGTTAATGGGCTAAAGTAATAATTCTTTTATTTAATACCTTATACCACGTTGCCCATATATAGTAAAATAAGTTAAATGGGGTTTAGTAATTTTCGATCATAACACAAATAGAAGCCGCTTGACACTAAATTGTTCTGCGACAGTATGAGGACAACCCAATTTGCATCATGTAAAAATCCTTAATCTCGCTTGAACATTTGTACTCATGAATACATAAGATTATATTATCATCATAAGGCTGACTGAATTATGTTAAAAAAGGGATAAATATATTAATATAATATTGCTGATTTGAAAGAGGATAAAATTGGTTGCAGGTTGTTGTCTTGAGAATAATTAAGGTACAATGATTAGCTAATGATAATGTAATGATGAGTATAGAATTGCAAGGTGATAAAATATTGAATTGTTGGCGTGCAAATTGATTTCTCGGCATGCAATAGTTCGTAACCTACTTTCTGTTTTAAATTTTATTCTTTTAATTATCATAGCATAATTTAAGGTTTAATAAATTGGTATAGTAATTAAATATTAGGTGTATTGTACTATATAAATACCATTAGATATATGATATTTGGAGGGATTAAAACTTAACCCTAGGCTTGAATTTGGAAAATATGATAGTTAACAAATTGATTAGCCTCAAAATTTAGGAACTTGATTATAGATTTGGGTGACTTTTTTTTATCTAGGTTAGACATATAGTAATATGAGTGTCTACTAACTCATTTACTTACAAATTATGCATACTTGAAAGATTAAAAACATTCTGAGGCATTAATGAAAGGAAAAGCATTGGGGAATAAGCTTGCTTGACTTCGATTCTTCAGTGGAGGTTGGTTATGATTTACTCTATGTGATAGAGAGACTCATAATAGTGATTGATATTCATTGAGTGACATTGTGAAATTTTCTATGTACTTGATTGTTTTGTGGTTTGGATAACTCATGTGTTGTTTGTGATTGGTCCGAAATCCCAAGACCGTGAATTCCACAATATTGAATTTATCATACTAAAGTGATGTCTTGAATTAATAAGGCTTAATGAAATATTATTAAGGAAGTGGAAAGAGATGATAAAGAATGAAAAATGAATTAACTATATGGTTGGATCGGGTGCCACGAGCTGGCACGATATATTGGATTGGGTGCCACGAGTCGGTACGATATATTGGATCGGATGCCACAAGACGGCACAGTATTATTGGATCAGGTGTTAGGTTCCGACACGATATTATGGGATCAGGTATCACGTTCTGGCATGGTAACATTACAGGAAAACGTATTGAATTAACTTAATGTACTCAATCTCAAAGAAATCATTTTCCAAATGAGTGTGGTGTGGAGGCATAAGTCCTCGTGCGTGTGTTTGATATTGTAACTGATTACATACTTGCTTTAGTATTGTTGGCACTTGTTCGTGTTGTTTGTTGCTTGCCACTTGCTAAGTGTTATAGATGATTTTATACTATTACTTATTGCATATTAGTTTCTATTTTGGGTCGGCCGATGATATCTACTTAGTACATGTTATCCCGTACTGATCCCTACTTGTGTTTTCTTTGTTTTTCTTTTGTGGATTGCAGCGAGTGTACTATCGACTTCAACTTGCTCTCAGCTCTAGCCAGTCTCCAGCACATCAAATTTCAGGGTGAGTTATTCCTTCTAGCTTGTGTTGGATTTTCTCGGTCATGGCATGATGTCCTTAGCTTTCAGTCATAGACTATTTGATTTATTTCTGTTGGTATCTTTAATACTCTTATACTTGGTATTTTGAGAGTAGATGTCCTTGATGTGATGACTTTCAGGTTTGGGAAACAATATTTAATCGACTTTAATGGATTGGTGTTTCTTACATTAATAAGATTTGAGCTTCCGCATTATAGTTAGTATTTCGTATGTTGAATGATAAATATAAGTTGAGGTTTAATTCGTTGGTTCACCCACCTAATATTTTAAGTGTGGGTGCCACTCATGGCACATTTTGGATTGTGACAGTTATAACCATTATTATTTCAAACATAACCGATTTGCTTTGCAATTGTGACCAATTATTGATTAAATAATCAAATTTACTCAATTATTTATAATTAAATATATTTATGAAACAAAGGCAATATGTAGTAAAATTGAGATAATCATTTAATTAATTTAATAATGAAATCCTTTTGATTTAGCAAAATAATGCAATTATTAGTAATAATGGAGTCCTGATCATAATTAAAGCACAATTGTCTTTAATTTGACAAAATAAAAAACATACTCATTTAAAATACTTATTTTCTTAAATAAATAAAGTATTTTTTTTAAATTAATAAAATGAGATAATTAATACTTAAAATTATAAGTAAAAATATAATAATATATTAGGATATTTTGGTAAATGAAATAACAAAATAGCACCAACAATAATTTTCAAAATAGTTTTGACATTTATAAATAGTTGCTTCACGCTATTTGAAATTCAAGAAACTTGAATAAGTTAAAAGAAAAAGTAGTTGATTAATTAATTTAAAATATATTTGGTTTAAATAGGGTCCCTACACCCACAATCATCGCGACTAGCAATCATCACCACTAATTGCCATAATTTTTTTTTAAAAATATAAATTATTGATATAGTATTAGATTAATTTCACATTTTATTAAATTTATTAGTATTATTTTAAATAAAGATAAATGTTACATATTCATATATTAATAATAATCATAATGATTTAGTATTCAAATTTTAAAACAACATCTCAATTTTGAGAAGCATATTTAGATTTATACATATAGATCTGAATATAAATCTTAATATTTAGATATGTATCTAAATTCAAAAATCATAATTTTAGTAAAATCAAATAGTTGGGGTTATTGAGACCTCCACAATTAAACTTATTTTTAGTCATTATAGAAAATAGTCAATTAAATATCCATAAAATATTAAAACTTTTGCAAAATAGACTTACCATCGATGTTATCTTTGTATAACTACTCTCTATCATATTACAATCCCCACTCACATTAGATTTTATGTTATCACTGTTACTTAAATTTTCTTAAGGTATAGTTCGATGTTATCATTATATCATTCTGTAGTTTTCTTTTGGAGTTACCTAGAGAACACTTTAAAAGAAATATTCGTTAGTTGCTACTTGCAAATGTAAATAATAAGCCTAATCAAAGATTATTTTATATTTTTCTAAAAATAATTTTAGAAAATAATTAAATTATTCAGCTGCAAATTTCAAATTTTTGTTATTTAAATATTGCATATTCTGTGACAAAACTATATTCTCACTAAGTCAGAAGTTGATTAGAGACAAGAAAATGTTTGTCACTGATTGATTATATTACTAGTAACAAAATTTTAGATAGAAATTAAATATGAAATTTTGTGGCTAAAGCTTACAACATTTGACTACGAATTCCAATTTTTCGCTATTGCAATAACTTATTTTTAGTGACAAAATTTCTTCATGTCCAAAATTATAACTCATCTAAGATAAATCAGAATCTGTCACAAATTGGATGTATTATTAATGACAAAATAAGTTGTCGTTGATAAATTAAAATGCGTCACTAATAGTACTTAATTAATGGCACTAATTTTTTTTTTGATGGGAAACTTAAATGGACAAAACTTTGCTATGAAATTGTATATTTCGTCACTAAAAGTATTTTTCTCATATATTTAAACACGAAATACAATTTTTTTCACGTAGCTAAATATCACATTTGTTGTAGTGTTAGCATGGTCCTCGACCGAATAGGAAACCTTGACGGGAATGAAATGAGCCGATTTTGTCATTCGATCTACAATAACCCAAATCGAGTCATTTTGTCGTCGGGTGCGTGGTAAACCAACAATAAAGTCCATATTCAAATCTTCCCACTTCCAAGTAGGAATGCTAATATCTGGAGATAACCCTCCCAACTTTTGGTGCTCAACTTTCACTTGTTGACAATTAGGACACTTAGCCACAAATTCCGCAATGTCCTTCTTCATCCCATTCCACCAATAGACCTCCCTCAAGTCACGGTACATCTTGGTGGCTCCCGGGTGAAAGGAATATTGAAACCTATGGGCTTCTGACAAGATCTGCTCTATAAAGTCATCTACATCGGGAACTCACAAACGACCTTGATAATGAAGCACACCATCTCCTCCTTAGGAGAAAGCCTCTGCGGACTTTTTAAGCACCGCTTCCTTCAATTCCATCAAAGTTGGATCAAGACCTTGCTTGGCTTTCACATCTGCCACAAAACACGAACCAGAATCATTGTGAATCATAACACCATATTTGGTGAAGTCTACTAACCGAACACTCAAACGAGTCAATCTATGAACATCTCTAACCAACTCTTTTCTATCATCCTCTATATAAGCAACACTACCCATAGATAACCGACTAAGAGCATCTGCCACTATATTTGCCTTGCCGGGGTGATGGAGGAAACTCATGTCATAATGCTTTAGTAACTCAATCCACCTTCTTTGGCGAAGATTTAGATCTTTCTGTTTAAGCACATATTGCAAACTCTTGTGGTCGGGTAAAAACATCCACATGAACACCATACAAATACTGCCTCCAAATCTTAAGAGCAAACACAACTGCTGCTAGTTCAAGGTCATGGGTCGGATAATTCTTTTCATGAATCTTAGGGTTACTTGAATCATAGGCAATGACTTTCCCATTTTTCGTAAGTACACATCCCAACCCAATTCTAGAAACATCGCAATAAACAACAAATCCATCGGTTCCTTCCAGTAAAGTCAACACCGGAGTGGAAGTAAGTCTATCTTTCAATTGTTGAAAACTTTTTTCACAAGCTTTCGACCATAAGAATTTTGCTTTCTTTTCGGTCAATACCATCAATGGAGAACCAATCGACGAAAATCCTTCCACAAACCTTCTATAGTCGCCGGCTAAACCCAAGAAACTTCTAATATCCGAAGGGGGATAGAAGTCTAGGAAACTCTTAACCGCATCCATCTCTTAGGATCTACCTCAATACCCTTACTAGAAACAATGTGACCAAAAAAATCCACAGACCTTTGCCAAAACTCGCATTTGCTAAACTTTGCAAAAAAGTTGTTGGTCTTTGAGGACTTGCAACATAATCCTCAAATGATTTATATGCTCATCTTCACTCCTTGAATAGATAAATATATCATCAATGAACACAATTAAAAATATGTCAAGGTATTCTTTAAACACCTTATTCATCGAATCCATAAATGCCACTGGAGCATTAGTAAAACAAAATGACAATACCAAAAACTCATAATGACCATACCGAGTTCAAAAATTCTTCTTCAGAATGTCATCTTCCTTTACCCTCAATTGGTGATAACCCAACTGGAGGTCAATCTTAGAGAAGTAACTTGCCCCTTGAAGTTGGTCAAACCAATCATCTATCCTTGGGAGAGGATATTTGTTCTTAACGGTAACCTTATTCAATTTTCGGTAGTCAATACACATCCTAAGAGAACCATCTTTCTTCTATACAAATAAAACTGGAGCACCCCATGGAGAGATACTCGGTTTAATGAAACTCTTATCCAACAAATCCTTCAACTGCTTTTTTAATTCCTTAAGTTCTGTCGGAGCCATTTGGTAAGGAGGAATAGAAATAGGTTGCGTGTCTGGGAGAAGGTTAATACAAAAGTCTATTTCCCTCTCGGGAGGAATACCAACTAAATCATATGGAAACACTTCTAGAAACTCATTGACAACAGGGACCGACTCAAGAGTAGGGGTTTCAGAATCCATATCCCTCACCCTAACTAGGTCGTCTATGAAACCCTTAGAAATCATCTTTCTAGCTTTAAGACAAGAAACAAACTGACTCTTAGGCATGAAATTTCCCTCTTTCCACTCAAGGATGGGTTCATTTGGAAAAGGAAACTTGACTACATGGGTTCTACAATCAATAGAAGCATAACATGAATGCAGCCAATCCATACCGAGAATAACATCAAAGTCTAGCATGTCAAGCTCTACAAGATCAACATGAGTGACTCTATGGGACAAGGAGACAGGACACTTTCTATAGAACCTCTTAGCCATAACAGAATCACCAACATGAGTAGAGAAATAAAAAGGATCTAAACAACACATACAAGATAGTATCAAACCTCATTGCCAAATATGGCGTCACAAATGATAAGGTAGAACCGGGTTCAAGTAAAGCATAAACATAAAGTTGGAAGACTTTCAACATACCGGTAACCACATTAGGAGAACCTTCTTGATCATGACGAGTCTGAAGTGCATAGAATTTTTTTTGCTTCTGACTCCTACTAGAACCGGATGGAGGATTAGGTTGAGCCTTTCGATGATCAACTCCATCATTCTTAGCAACTGAGGGACAATCCTTTATCTTCTGATCCATATTACCACAACTAAAGCAAGCATTGGAACCTGCTAGACATCTACCCTTGTGCTTCTTTCCACACTTAGCACAAGTAGGCAATGAAGATCCACTACCATTTCCTCATTGAGGCTTAGGGTTAGACACCCTATATTTGTAGAACTTAAGAGGAGAATTGGCGGAACCTTGACCGGAAAACCTTTGTCGAAACTTAGAATGACCATGTCCATTGGACCTTGAGTACGAGAAGTTACCATCACCGGGTTTGGACCTCTTTGCCTCCCTAGACCTTTCCTTAAGCTTCTCCTCTTCAAATTATTGAGCACGAACCATGGGATGAGAAATGTCAATATCATTGATAAGCATAGTGGTATGACATTCCTTAACCACCATCTCGGACACACGCAAAACAACCATCTCAGACACACGCGAAACAAACTTACTCATTCTTGCCCTAGGATCGGCAACCATAGTAGGAGCATATCAAGACAATTGTGTGAAATTCAAAGCATATTCCTTCACACTCATTCTTCCTTGATAGAGGTTGATGAACTCAAGTACCTTTGCCTCCCTCATCTCAAGGGGAAAGAACCTATCAAGGAAAGAAACCTTAAATTTTTCCTAATCAAGAGGACCCGTATCAACTGCCCTCCCTTCCTTCCATTTGTTAAACCAAACTTGAGCAACACTCTTAAGTTGGTAAGCAGCCAATTTCTCCTTTTCAATTGGAGTCACCCCATGATCATCAACACCTTATACACCTCATCAATGAAATCTTGAGGATCTTCCTCAACCTTAGAACCATGAAACTCCAGAGGATTAATTCTAGTGAAGTCTCTCACTCTAGTTGTCGTCGTATCCACATTGGGGTTCACGGGGACCGTAACCTTCTCATTGGCTTGATGCAACACCTTAAAAGTAACCCTAAACTCCACATTAGTCACTTGCTCGGCCAAAGAGTCGACCGAAACTTAATGAGCTTGAGGAGGAGCCTCTTGTTCCACATTCTCTCTCTTATTCCTTCTACCATATGCCCTTCGAGTGGCCATATCCTGTAGTGCATCAGATAAGAATTAGGAGAGAGACATTATAGAATTAAACTCTATCGCACGACATTAAAGTAATGAAAGAAGTGGAGTTTCCTAGACACCTCATAGACACTCGTTAATAAGTGTGGCGCATTTCAAACTACTCGTCCTGGCTTATGAGACTTCCTAGGACCTTTCTAATTCTTGTGCTCTGATATTTATCTCGACCCAAGGTAGACCCCAGGTGTAACATGGCGTACAAGACCCCAAGAGGCCACATACAGGCCACTTAGCATGCATCATAAAAGATAGTAGAAATTCAATAGAATTTAAAAGATAATTCAGAGTTTGATAAAGTGAAGAGGAAGTCTAAACAGTGTCTCAAAGCCATCTAGTACATATGAATGATCGGGATGTACATGTACAACAAGTTCAAAACTGAAATGTATCGACAAAATGAAATAATGGCTTGGTCCTTAGAACATGAGGACTCACCAATCTTCAAACTTCTACTAAATGATCCTAGCCATGGAAGTGCAAATCTAAAGCATCCAACCCTACATTTGGGGAAATGTAGGCAAGAGTATGTGTTAGTACAAAGATGTACCAAATATGATCGCAATGAAAACATGTGAAATCATGCTAAAAAAAACATTTTCATGATATGCCATAACCAAGATAAAACATGAGCTAAAAGAGTTAGAAAACATAAGTCATAAAAATATGGTAAATGCAAGTCATCACCCTTCAAACTTTAGTGAAAGATACTTCTAAAAGTAACCTTAGTTTATCATTGTGAGAAATTACCTTTATCCGACATGTAAGACCATGTGAGCTATAAAAAAAAAAGACCATGTGAGCTATCAACATGGAATCTGGTGTCTACTCCACACCGAAAAGGGATGTCCTACTTTCCATGGTAAGACCATGAATTTCTAGCTTACGTGGATCCACGAGCTAATGTCTATCTAGACAATCCTATGTTGGCACATAGTTTATGGGACATGGGTAATCGCCACTTGTCCAGTCGGTGCTAAGCATAACTCCCGCGGAATATTCATTGTTCTTAGCTCTTCTTAACATTCATGAGACATGGGTAATTGCCATTTATCTTAGAATTGGAGGTTATGGGTAATCACCGCTTGCCTCATTATTAGAATAGCTTCTCAACTTTGTTTCATTTTAGGTGAGAAGACCTTTCAACCTTAGAATTCTTTATGTGAAAAAACCATTCACATTCATGTTTTCATGTGTATATGAGAAATTCTTTCACAAAATAACAATAATCATATTGATACTTCACTCTCAAAGCATCCTTAAAACATTTTCATCAATTTCATAAAAGCATGCATATATTCATAAAATCCTATTTCATAGTTCAAACCTACTTTCAATCATCATAATCTAGAAAACATGGTTTAAGCATGGGTTCATGGGGATTCATCATAAAATCATGGAATTTCATCAATTCATGGGTAATACTTCATTAAACAATCAACTAAATTAACATTTAAGGGAACCTAAGATAAAGAAGAAAACCCTAACTCAATTGGGGATTTCTAAATCTATAAATTAGATAATCTAGGAACTCCATGGAGGAAAGGGCTCTATGGATGAAGACTATAATACCTCAATACAAAAAGCTTGTCTTCAGTGGAGGAATATGAGACTTGACTTGAAACGCTAGGTTGACTCTTTCTTCTTCAGACTTTCTAGAGAGAGAGAGATATTTTGGAGAGGAAGACTTGTTCTTTTTTTTTATGAATTTGTGAGAATAGTTTTAATTGAGGGGTTTTGAGAGTTAAAAATGTTTATATAGGCTTCTATTAGAGGGCAAAACAACATAGTATTAGGCTGGAATTTTTTTTAGAAAAAGACCCAAAATCCTTTAAGCAAAATAACTGCCGACCCCACTCATTGCCAAACCCACGGTCCGTTGGTCAGACCACACACCATCCTGGATGGTTGTGGGTAGATCAGAGACCACTAAATATGGACCCTCCAATGACAGACCACACCTATGGCTCGTGGGTACATCGACAGACCGTGGACCACGGCTGTAGGTCCCAACTCTTGACCTCAAAATTTCTCTAAATCTGGGAATCACCTATGAGACCTATCTAGGACTCTTGTATTGAATGATAGACCGTCTTGGTGAATCGTTGAAAACGTACTGGAACTTGACAGTTTTAGAAAATTCTAACTTGCTGACCTCACCACTACCTACGGATCATCATCTCACCTACGGGTCGCGGGTGATGTCGTCTGTGCTGACACCAAGTCTGTGAAAAACTAAAATTTCTTATCTTTTCAAATCTGAGGTGTTATAGTGCTAGGGGCCTTTAAACCATAATGTGGCTACTGATAATGTGGATTGACAACAAGGTTCAAACCACCTAAGCTTTATGCAACATGTATGACCTAATTAACATTTCTAAGAGTTGGATAGACACAGCCTGAAATGATTCTATGCGAGAAGGCACATGGTTCCACGATAGTAAGAATATCCGCTTCTGCCATGCATCAACCATCTCTCTAATATAGGGTATTTGAAGAGGATTTTGTGAGAGGTTCAAAGGCACAACATCACGAGAAACAATAAAATAAAAGGAGGTTCCCCATTGAGGGAAGTATGAATGAAATGTCAGTTATCAAATAGGTAACATTTAGCAATTTAATGAAAAGCAGTAGCACATAGACCGTTTTAAGGAAAGCAGTAAATAAATAATAAATAAATAAATGCATAATAAAAGGAAATAAACATACTAACATATTAGAGAATCAAAAAAAGAAAGAAAAGGAAAAGGGAATATAGGATTAAGCATGACAGTGAACAAATAAGGAAAAGAAAATAGGATTAAACATGGAATAAATAAAATATAAAAGGAAAACAAATAACAAATAAATAAGGAAAGTAGATAACAATTAGACATGGTAATAACAAAACAAATAACAAAATAAACAAATAATACCACAAAAAAATATAAACCCCACATAAATCTTGAAACACGTAATGATAAGAACCTAAATATCCCTAGCAGAGTCTCCATTCTGTCCTGCCCCATTTTTCACAAAATGGATTTTTGTGCACGACCTAACAACTCTTTTAGGTTTATTTTAAAAGAAGATTTGCCACTTAACGAATTAAAGGAGTGTTATAACACCTATTAACCTAACTAATTCTAACTAAAGGGTCTGCGAAACCATATATTCGGGTAAGTGTTGAAATTATCTCGAGAGGAAGGTGTTAAGCACCTCTCGAGGTCTACAAATGTGGTTTCCGACCGTATCTCATACAATTTATGTGGGGGTTACAATTTGACAAATAAGGTATCTTTAATTATTAGTTGACTTAAACTAAGTGAGAAAATAAATAAGCACAAAGACATTTAAAACAAATAATTAGAATGAAAACAATTAAAGAAGACAAGTGAGGAAACAGAAAATGCACAAGTAGATAGGCGGAAAACACTTTTTTTATTTTTATTAAACTACTCCAAGCAATTAAGTAGAAAAAAAATAAAAATGGGAAAGGGAAAAGAGATACCAACTCCGCTAATCTAACACTAATCGGATCAGCACTCGGCTTATTAATCGGGAGACAAACTACTGGAGTCAACTTACATCATGTCCGATAAGGGCCTATCTACCCCTACCCCCTTCCACATGCATGAAGTCCTAGAAGGTGTCTAGCGTTCCCACTTAATGTCCAAGAGGCATTGGACTTCTATTAAAAAAAAATTAGACTAAAATAAAATATATGTTGCCTAATTAGACCCCTAAACGTAAAGCAAAACACATAGACAATATTTAGCAAGTAAAATCTTAAATTAGCCTCTAGGTTAATTTATTATTCTTTCATACACAAAATATACTGAAGGGTTCATACAAAGTGTGTGAACAAACAAACATACAAACAGATATTATAACCACAAATTACCGCATTTTAAAGAGGGCAGAAATATTATGAGACATATTAATTGAAATTCAGCAGGTGATCTGGAACAAAGTAATTTTAAAATCAAAGCATGCAAAACAAACATTTTATAAATTTTACTTAAGTGGCAGAAAAAGATTTATTGCAGAATTTATTTATTTGTTAGAAAGATATGATTAGGGCACGTCAGTTTAAAAGGGCATATTTTAATTAAAATCATTATTACATTGATTTAACACGCAAGTAGGCAGGAAATAATTAAGCATTAACAAAACAAAAAATAGTCATGCATAATTTTATTTTATTATGTTATTAACATCCTGGAATATTAAGAGCCTAAAGACATGATATCTAAGTTATTAACATGCAACAATTATTAAAACCGATTAGTTAACAAGTTGGAGTGATTTAAAAAATAACCATATACTTACATTAATTCATTAACATACCAAAATTATTTAAAACTCATTAATTATGCTGATAAATTAATATACTGTAGTTGTTTTAAAATTAATTAATTAACATGCTGAAAATATTGATCATGTCCTAAACATAATTTCTAACCGAGATACATATCAAAATTCAATTGAAATCCTATAGGCAAGGGTTCTATGTGAATAGAATGCAAAATTAATTGCAATCTGATTAATTAACAAGGTATAGTTATTATTATATTTTAACACGCAAGAATTAACCATACCATTTTAATATCTAAGCCAATTATATCACCAAAGTTATGAATTTGATTAGTTAGCCTGGATATTTAGACATGCTGAAAATTTACATAAATTCTATAAGCATAGTTTCTAAATAACAAAAGCTGAAATTTAAGCCTATGTGCATGATCTTTTACACTCAACAATTTTAAATCATATAGGCATAGTATCTAGTTATATTATTAATAAATTTCTAAATTTTACAATATTAATATATGAGACGAAATTGACAATTGCAAGATTATAACAGAATGTAACACATATTGATGATAAATTGATTAGTCTAAACAAGGTATAAACAACAAAGATTGATTTTAGGCCGATTATTTAAGAGATATTCCGATATGCTTATTATCGAGGCATATTATCTATAACATCCACACATACTAAAGTAAATAAGATAAAAAAAACAATTAGCACGTAATCCCCTCCCCCCTTAGAAAATCCCCCAAATTATTCATATATATAGAGAGTTATAGTTATACAAATTATTACAGAATCGGATAAAAATGAAATAATAAATGAGATAATAAACATTAAAAATATAAAATCTAAATGAAGTGAAACTAATTCCGTTCGGCAACTCATCCCATGCGACTCTTCTAAATCTTGAACTTTAAGTTCAATACCTGCTACAAGGAACAATGCAACACACCCATATATATAACAACAAAATGGCCATAACATCAATTATTTTGATATGTAAATATAGGGAGAAGGCACACACTCAAGAATTCAAGCAAATATAGAATAACAACAAATATAATGTCAAACATGGAGAGAGAGAGAGGAGAAAACAATTGGATGCTTCCTTTTTATTCCTACGTACTAAAGGTATGCAAAACTTATACTATAGTGAAAATATTATTAATGTAAAACAGAGATTAAGTGAGAAACCTAACCAATAAAGCAGATTTATTTATCAGTGTCACGACCCAAGGTAGCCTCAAGGCGTAACATGGCATATAGGACCCCAAGAAGCCCCACACAAGCCACTTAGCAATCATCATACAAGAAATAGAATATCAAAAGATTTAATAGACAGTTCCAAGATATCAAAGTTTTATAAAGCAAAGCGGAAATCTAAACATTGTCTCAAAGCCATCTAGTACATAAGAATGAAATTGAGCCTAGCCCATACATCATGTACAAAACTTAAAGTAAGAAAGAAAACTGGAAACAAGAAAGTTCGGTCCTCGAAGCATGAGGACTCACCAAAGCTCGAAATCTCTCAAATAAATCTCTAGCCACGAAACTGAGAACCCTGGCTGTCAGACCCTACATTTGAGGAAATGTAGGCAAGAGTATATGTTAGTACAAAATATGAACCAATTATGATAGCCATGCATAGAAAAAATATTTAAATCATGCTAAAAAGTGAAATTTTCATAAACATGCAATGATCAAGCTAAAATACATAAATCTTAAGGGTTAGAAAACATGAGTCATAAAACATTATCAATGCAAGCGAACATCATCTTAAGACATAGGAGAGATACTTCTTGAAGTATCCTTGGTTGATCATAACTTTCTTGTTGGAAGTAGCCTTAAGAGACATATAAGACCGTTCGAGATATCAACATGGAATTCGGTGTCTCCCACACTGAAAAAAGTTTTTCTACTTGCCAAGGTAAGGACCATGAACTTCTAGCTATTGTGGATCCACTAGATAATGTATATCTAGATAATCCTATGTTGGCACATAGTTTATGGGACTTGGGTAATCACCACTTGTCCTCTTGGTACTAAGGTTAACTTCAATGAATTAGTTCTTAGTCCTATTCATCTTAGCTCTTGAAGGAACATGGGTAATCACCTCTTGCCTCAACATCAACATAACTCCTAAAGCATTGCTTCATTTTAGGTGAGAATAGCCTTTAAATCTTAGGAACCCTTATTATGTGATAAAACCTTTCACAATCATGCTTCCATGTGTATATGAGAAATTCTTTCAACGACACAACAACAAAAACATCATTTATACTTCACTCTCAAATCATCCTTAAAACATTTACATAAATCTCATGAGAACATGCTTAATTTCATAATCTCTTCATTCATAATCTAAAACCCACATCATATCATTATAACTTGGAAAACATGGGAATTACATGGGTTCATGGGGAATCATCATAAGGTCATAGAATTTACTTAATTAATGCATAAAGGATCATAATTCAATCAATTAAATCAATAATTAAGATGACCCATCACATAGAAGAAAAACCCTAACTCAATTGGGGATTTGTAATTTTGAAAATAAGAGAATTTGGGAACTCCATGAATGGAAGGGATCCATGGATGAAAACTATCATACCTCAAAGCTAATTGATTATCTTCAATGGAGGAATTGGAGACTTGGATACTTGGCTTGAAACCCTAGTTGAACTCTTCTGCTCCAAGCTTTTCTAGAGAGAGAAATATATGGGAGGAAAAACTTGATCTTCTTTTGTAAATTTGGGAGAATGACTTGAATGGGTTGATTTTGGTTTAAATACACTTATATAGGGGTTCTAGGTAAGGGCAAAACAACATAGTATCAAGATAAAATATTTAGGAAAAGACCCAACTGACTCTGACTTAAAGCTTACGTGAACCTCCAGATGGAGGCCCACACGAGCCGTCTAGGCAATTGTGAACCTGGACCAGTGGCTAGGGGAATTTTGCCTTCCCTTCACGGCCACCATCACGAGGTGTTAGGCACATCACAAGCTGTCTCAGGGCTCGTGGGAGGGGAGTCCCTCTTGGCCATTTTCTGGAAGGCACCACGAGCACTACCACGAGTCGTGGTGTTCTTCATGTCCCATGAAGGCCTCCATGAAGGGTACTATGGCTCAATGGAGGACTTATGATCTCGCACTTTACACCCTTTTCTAGTCTTCTTGATTCTGAGGTGTTACATTATCTTCCCTTTGGGGACATTCATCCTCGAATGGGATTCTAGATATCACATGAAGGATGAGAACTCAAATAGAGTAGCACATCATGCGTGCAATCATATAAATGCACATATCCGAGGAGGAAACATCAACTCCAAGCTAAAGCATGTTCAAAACATCATATCATGAGGTCTATATGCAATTCATACTTAAATGCACATAAACATATAGATATCAACCAAGTTGACTGATTTTCTCAAAACTTAAGCTTTTCATGAACATGCATAAATAAGGAAATCATGGGAATATCTAAGACACATGACACCAAAAGAGTATGCACCGATGCCAATTCATTGGCAAGTCAAGTTCATAAGCAACCTTACCAATACCCCTCAAAATATGATATGGGCCTACATAATGGGGGCTAAGATTCCCTTTCTTACTATACCTCATCAAACCCTTCATGGGTGTAATTTTCAAATAGACCCAATCATGAACATCAAACTTAAGATCTCTTCTTCTATAATTGGCATAGGACTTTTGCTGACATTGAGCCGTTTAAAACCTTTCTCTAATACGTCGAACTTTCTCCATAACATCATGTACCAGCTCAGGGCCTAACAATGCAACTTAACCCACTTTAAACCACATATAGGAGAGCTACACCTCCTACCATACAAGGCCTCAAAAGTAGCCATACCAATACTTGAATGATAACTATTGTTATATGCAAACTTGATCAAAGGAAAGTGATCATCCCAATTACCCTCAAAATTAATCAAACAAGCTCTCAACATATCTTCCAAAGTTTGGATTGTACGCTCCACTTGCACATCGGTTTGTGGCTGAAAGGTTGTACTAAGCTTAAGATGAGTACCAAGACCCTTTTGGAAAGATTCCAAAACTTAGAAGTGAATTGGGTACTACGATTGGAGATAATGGATAAAGGCACTCCATGCAACTTCACCATCTCTCTCAAGTACAACTTAGAATAATCTTTCATCGAGTAAGAAAACTTGACAGGAATGAAATGAGCCGATTTCATCATCCGATCTACAATAACCCAAATTGAGTCATGTTGCTGCCGGGTGCGAGGCAACCCAACAATGAAGTCCATATTCAAATCTTCCCACTTCCAAGTAGGAATTCTAATATCTTGGGATAAACTTCCCGGTTCTGATGCTCAACTTTCACTTGTTAACAATAAGGACATTTAGCCACAAATTCCACAATATCCTTCTTCATCCCATTCCACTAATAGATCTCCCACAAATCATGGTACATCTTAGTGCTTGCCGAGTAAATGGAATACCGATAACTATGGGCTTCTGACAAGATCTATTCCCTTAAGTCATCAACATTAGGAACACACTAACGACCTTGATATCTAAGTACCCCATCTCCTACTTGGGAGAAAGCCTCTACGGACTTTTTAAGCACCACATCCTTCAATTCAACCAAAGTTGGATCAAGGCCTTGCTTGGCCTTCATATCAACCACAAACGACGATTTTGTACCATTGTGAACCATAACCCCACCCTTGGTATAGTCAAATAGTTGAATACCCAATCGGGCCAATCTATGAACGTCTCAAACTAACACATTCTTGTTATCATCAATGTGAGCAACACTACCCATCACTAATCGACTCAGAGCATCCGCCACCACATTCGACTTATCGGGGTGATAGAGAACACCCATGTCATAATCCTTCAGAATCTCAAGCCACCTTCTTTGGCAAAGATTTAGATCCTTTTGATTAAACACATATTTCAAATTCTTGTGGTCGGTAAAAACATCAACATGAACACCATACAAGTAGTGCCTCCAAATCTTTAAGGAAAAAAACAACCGCCTCTAATTCAAAGTCATGGGTAGTATAATTCTTCTCAAGAATCTTAAGTTGCCTTGAAGAATAGGCAATAACTTTCCCATTTTGCACAAGTACATATCCTAGCCCAATTCTCGAGGCATCACAATAAACGACAAAACTATATGTTCCTTTCAGTAAAGTCAATACTAGAGCAGAAGCAAGTCTATCTTTCAACTATTGGAAACTCTTCTTACATGCTTCGGACCATATGAACTTAACCTTCTTTTGGGTCAATGCTGTCAATGGATAAGCAATCGATGAAAACCCTTCAACGAACCTTTTATAGTAACCAGATAAACCCATGAAACTTCTAATATTCGAAGGGGTTAGAGGTCTAGGCCAACTCTTGACCGCATCTGTCTTATTAGGATCTACCTCAATACCCTTACTAGAAACAATGTGACCAAGAAAAGCCACAGACCTTAGCGAAATTCACATTTACTAAACTTTGCAAAGAGTTGTTGGTCCTTGAAGACTTGTAATAGAATCCTAAAATGATTGATGTGATCATCCTCCCTTCTCGAATAGATTAATATATCATCAATGAACACAATAAAAAACATGTCAAGGTATTGTCTAAACACCCAATTCATCAAATATAGAAAAAATGGCTAGAGCATTTGTAAGACCAAAAGACATCACTAAAAACTCAAAGTGACCATATCAAGTTCTAAAAGTTGTTTACAGAATATCATCTTCTTTCACCCTCAATTGGTGATAACCCAATCGAAGGTCAATCTTGGAAAAATAGCTTGCCCCTTGAAGTTGGTCAAATAAGTCATCTATCATTAGGAGAGGATACTTATTCAAGTAACCTTGTTCAATTGCCAATAGTCAATACACATATGGAGAGAACCATCTTTATTTCTAACAAACAACACTGGAGCACTCCATGGAGAGATACTCGGTTGGATGAAACCCTTATCCAACAAATCTTTCAATTACTCTTTCAACTACTTTAGTTCTGCTGGAGACATTCGCTAAGGAGGAATAGAGATAGGTTGTGCATATGGAAGAAGGTCAATACCGAAGTTTATTTTCCTTTTGGGAGGAATACCGGGCAAATCATTTGGAAATACTTCTGGAAATTGATTCACAATAAGGACCGACTCAAGAGTAGGGGTTTCAGAATCTACATCCCTCACCCTAACTAGATGGTAAATGCAACCCTTAGAAATCATTTTTCTAGCTTTAAAGCAAGAACAAACTGACCCTTAGGCATATAATTTCCCACTTTCCACTCTAGGATAGGCTCATTTGGAAACTGAAACTTGACTACACAAGTTTTACAATTAATAGAAGTATAACATGAGTGTAGCCAATCCATACCAAGGATAACATCAAAATCTAGCATTTCAAGTTCTACCAAATCAACAATAGTAACTCTATGGAACAAGGAAATGAGACATTTTTTCTATAGACCCTCTTATCCACAATAGAAACACCAACAGGAGTAGAGATTGAAAAACGATCTAACAACACATCCGCTAAGTAAAGCATAAACATCAAGTTCGATGACTTTCAACATACCGGTAACCACATTGGAAGAACCCTCTTGTTCACCACGAGTTTGAAGTGCATACAATCTATTTTGCTTCTGCCTCCCACTAAGACCGAATAAAGGATTAGGTTGAGCCCGTTGATGATTATTCCCTTCATTCTTAACAACCAAAGGACAATTTTTTATCCTGTGGTCCATCTTACCACAACCAAAATAAGCATTGAAATCCTCTAGACACCTGTCCTCGTGCTTTCTTCCACACTTAGCACAAGTAGACAATAAAGATCCACTACCATTTCCTCATTGGGGCTTAGGGTTAGAAATCCTATCTTTGTTGAACTAAGAAGGAGCATTGGAGGAACCTTGACTGGAAAACCTTTGTCGGAACTTAGAACGACCATGTCTATTGGACCTTGAGTGTGAGAAATTACCATCACCGGTCTTAGCTCTATTTTCTTCCCTAGACTTTTCCTTAAGCTTTTCCTCTTCAATTTGTTGAGCATGAACCATGAGACGGGAAATATCCATGTCATTAACAAGCATGGTGGTACAGCATTCCTTAACAACCATTTCGGACACAATCGAAACAAACTTACTCATCTTTTCCCTATGATAGACAATTATTGAGGAAGCATGTCGAGACAATTGTATGAACTTCAAAGCATACTCCTTCAGACTAATGTTTCCTTGATGAAGGTTGATGAACTCTTAGCACCTTTGACTCCCTCATATCAAGGGGAAAGAACCTATCAAGGAATGCCACCTTAAACTTTTCCCAATCAAGAGGACCCGCGTCTTCCGCTCTCTATTCTTTCCATTGGTTAAACCAAATTTGAGCAACACCCTTAAGTTGATAAGCGAACAACTCCACCTTTTCTACCAGCATCACTCCCATAATCATCAACACTTTGTAAACCTCATCAATAAACTCTTGGGGATCTTCCTCTACCTTAGAACCATGAAACTCTGGGGGATTCACTCTAGTGAAGTCCCTCACTCTAGATTCCGCCCTACCCATATTTGGGTTCCTGAGGACCGCAACATCCCTATTGGCTTGAGCCAATACTTAAAAAACAACCCTAAACTCCACATTAGTCACTTGCTCGGCTAAAGGTCCAACTAGAGCTTGAAGAGCTTGAAGAGCTTGAAGAGGAGCTTCTTGATTCGCATTCTCTCTCACATTCCCTCTAGCATAAGCTCTTCGAGTAGCCATATCCTGTAGAGCATCGAATAAGGAGTATGAGAGTGATGTTATATAGTTAAACTCTATCGCACAACTTTAGAGTAATGAAAGAAGTAGAGTATCCTAATCATCTTGTAGTCTCTCATTAATAAGTGTGGCGCGCCTCACACTCATGAACAATACTCTACTCGACATGGCTTATGAGACTTCCTAAGACCTTTCTAAACCTTGTGCTCGGATTACCAAGTTTGGCACGAACCAAGGTAGAGCCTAAGCGTAACATGGCCTATAGATCCCAAGAGGCCCCACATAAGTCACTTAGCATTCATCATACAAGAAATATAATATCAAATGATTTAATAGACAGTTCAAATGTATCAAAGTTTTATAATGCAAAATGGAAATCTAAACATCGTTTCAAAGCCATCTAGTACATAAGAATGAAATTGGGCCTATCCCATACATCATATCCAAAACTGAAAGTAAGAAAGAAAACTAGAAACAAGAAATTCTGGTCCTTGAAGCATGAGGACTCACCAAAGCTCTAAATCTCTCAAATCAACCTCTAGCCATGAAAATGGGAACCCTGATTATTGGACCCTACATTTGGGGAAATATATGCAAGAGTATGAGTTAGTACAAAATATGTACCAATTATGACAACCATGGTTGGTTGGGGAAAACTCCAAAACTAGGGTTCCAAAAAGCTTACCTTATATTATAGAAAAGTTTGAGAAAGGGCTCCCGCTGAAGCAATTGTAGCAGCTCCTGCACCCATTGATTTTGCACCTTCTAACATCTCGAGTTTCGAATTCTCCCTACTCGCGAGGCCAATCCTACAAACGATCAGGCAAACTCAAGCTCACTTCAAGTGCAAAATGGACTTGTCGTACCTGAAACGGAATTGGCCCCCTCTCTTCTTAGTTGCTCCTCTTTCTAGGGATCTAATGGTCGTAGACCACCTTCTTGTGACTCAACCTCCCCTCGGGTCTACGCACTCTTTGTCTTTGTTTTTAGCATCGGCGATTGAAAGAGGGCGAGCTGGAACGGGGTTGCCTTAGCTACTGTGGTGTACATATGCCAGGAATCGCACCATAGCCGGAGTCGATCGAGGGCCAGATCTTGATGTAGAAAGGAGCTCTCAAGCTAAGGCGGAGAAGAAAGCTTACGATTCTGTTGGTGTGAAGTGAGCAAGTGAACGATTTGAAATTCGAGTTATTTCACGGAATAACACTCGTATATATTGAGCTCGTAATGGTACCTTGCAATTCAAAAGGCCGATGCTCCCGAACTGCTATAGGAGTCTAATTATCATTCCCTTCCCGCATCGCTAGAAAGGGGCAAGAAGCAAGGGCGTAGCAGCTGCGCGAAAGCCGTTGCGCCTTAGCGCATCCCTTTTCTTGCAGGAGTAACCCTCGAATATGTTCGAAGATCTCGAAATGATCTTCCAGTTCGGGGGAGAATTCGCAAAATTCCGTTTCCATCGAGAATTGAATTATTATTTTTGACCCTACAATGGCAGAACCTAGAAAGCTGCTCTTTTTTCCCTGTCCCGTGGTTTGATACCGTCTAGCCTCTAGCTAGGAAGTAATGGGGCAAGTATGTTTTTCATTGTGGTTCACCTGCATATTTTTCGTGGTCCTTGCTTCTTTTCTTTGGATCCGCTTATGTCTCTACTTCGCTTGATTCTCATGCCAGTGGACTCCATGCTCTGTTCTCGGGAGTCTCTTTGTAGGATACTTGGCCAAAGTGTGACCTGTTAGCCCAAAAGGGACATTTTCATAAACATCCAATGATCAAGCTAAAATACATAAATCTTGAGGGTTAGAAAACATGAGTCATAAAACATGATTAATGCAAGTGAACATCATCTTAAATCATAGGAGAAATACTTCTTGAAGTAACCTTGGTTCATCATAAATTGCTTGTGGGAAGTAGCCTTAACTGACATATAAGACCATGCGGTCTATCAACATGGAATCCGGTGTCTCTCACATAGAAAAGAGTTGTCCTACTTGCCAAGGTAAGCACCATGAACTTCTAGCTATTGTGGATCCACTAGCTAATGTCTATCTAGACAATCCTATGTTGGCACATAGTTTATGGGACTTGGGTAATCGCTACTTGTGCTCTCGGTACTAAGTTTAACTTACACAGATTAGGTCTTAATCCTATTCATCTTAGATCTTGAAGGGACATGGGTAATCGCCTCTTGTCCTTACATTTTGTGACATGGGTAATCACCTCCTGTCATTCAATAGAGGGCATGGGTACTCACCTCTTGCCTCAACGTTAACATAACTCCTCAATCATTGGTTCATTTTAGGTGAGAATAGCCTTTCAACCTTAGGAACCCTTAATATGGGAGAAAACCTTTCACAATCATTCTTTTTTGTGTATATGAGAAATCATTTCAACAACACAACAACAACAACATAATTGATACTGCACACTCAAAGCATCCTTAAAATATGTACATAAATCTCATGAGAACATGCTTAATTTCATAATCTCTTCATTCATAATCCAAAACTCACACCATATCATCATAACTTGGAAAACATGGGAATTACATGGGTTCATGGGGAATTATCATAAAATCATAGAATTTACTCAATTCGTGCATAAGAGATCATAATTTAATCAATTAAATCAATAAATAGGAGAACGCATTACACAGAAGAAAAACCCTAACTCAATTGGGGATTTCTAACTTTGAAAATTGGAGAATTTGGGAACTACATGAATAGAAGGGATCCATGGAGTAAAAATATCATACCTTAAAGGCAATTGCTTATCTTCAATGGAGGAATTGGAGACTTGGCTTGAAACCCTAGGTTGAACTCATTTTCTCCAAGCTTTTCTTGAGAAAGAAGTTTTTTGGAGGAAGAAACTTGATCTTCTTTTGTAAATTTGGGAAAATGACTTGAATAAGTTGATTTTGGGGTTAAAAACACTTATATAGGGGTTATATGTAAGGGAAAAACATCATAGTATCAACATAAAATAATTAGGAAACGACCCAACTGACCCTGACTTATAGCTGAACCTCCAGATGAAGGCTCATACGAGCCGTCTCATGGTCTATGAGACGTCTGGGCAGTCATGACCCTGGACCAGTGGCTAGGGGAATTCTGCCTCCCCTTTACGGCCACTATCACAAGGCATGAGGCACATCATAAATCGTCTCAAGGCTCGTGGGAGGGGATTCCCTCCCGGACAGCATATGGAAAGCACCACAAGCACTACCACGAGCCGTGGTGCCCTTCCTAGCCCGTGAAAGTCTCCATGAAGGGTGCGATGGCTCAATGGAGGGCTGGTAACCTCCTACTTGACTACCTTTTCTGTCACGCCCCGAGGCTACCCCCTTGACGTAAACACGAGACATAGGATCATGAGTGACCCCAAGCTAACCCTGCTGACATATCATAAGCATACTAAGATAAACTGAAATGAGAAATACTATGCGGAAGATTAAAACATGAAATAAACTGAAATGGGGAATACCCAATACTATCTGAATATATAAACTGTGATTTTAATGACAATTGAAAGATCAAACTCAAAGTTAAAACTGAATAGAACTATGTATGAATGAAATCCTCTAACTGACTTGATATGCTGTGATATGCCCCAGCTAACTCTAGCAAAATTGAAACTGAAAAACTGAAACTAAAAGGAAACATGTATGTTGTCCTCAAAGAATGAGGACTCACCACTGATACTACTGAATTGGAGATCGGGAACTGATCTATGTGTGATTTGAGTGTTGAGGACCAGAACCTACATCACGAGAAGATGTAGGGCAGAGTATGCCCCAGTACTTGAAGGGTACGGAGCATGCAGGATAGGATAAAGCTGAACAACATATACATAACTGAAATAAAGCATATTGATCAATGATATAAGATAAACATGCAAAATATACAGAACATACTAAACATGAACTAAACTTAATGCAATGACCAAGTTCATAACATACTAAAACTGAATACTGAAATATAAGTAGTAACCTGGTCAATGCACTAAAATCTGACTATGGGAGCTACTAATAACTGACATAAAACCACGTGAGCTAAACATGGAGTCTGATGTATACGCCCCATCGAGAGGACCCGATATACCCTGCCAAGGGTATAGAGGCATGATTTGTGTGATCACTAAATATGATGCCCATAGAGGGGACTTAACCTTTGGGGGAACGTAGTTCTGGGACTATAAGGATGGACATACGGGGACATGTAGTTCTGGGACTATGAGGGTGATTGACCCTAGTCCAACTCAGTATTAAGCCTACTCCGAATAGAATGTATAAAGTACAATATAACTGAAATAAACTGGATGGCTCAAGGTTTTAAGATGCTAACTGAAAATGCAACATTAAGTAATGATAATGAAACATTTGAAAACTGATGCATGTATATTTGTATAAATTGGCCTAGAAAATGTAATTCATGAACTAAACAAATCAACACATCTAGGGTTCTAAATTTCATGCAAGAAACAAAGCAACATTGTTACGAAATCATGATAATATGACTTGGAATGTTCAACTAAATAACATCAATTATCTGAAGTTCTAGAAACCCTAGGTCTAATCAATATTTAGGGAATCAAGATTTTGACTGAAATCTTGAGATCTAGTGGATGAAAGGAATACAGGAGTGAAATCCCATATACCTGGTGATGAATTTCAAGAAAAAATCTTTCTATTTTAGGACTAGAATGGGAGGAAACCTTGTTACGTTCTTGGAGAGGGTTGGTTGACTCCTTTCTCCTTTTTTCTGAGTTTTTGGTGAATGAATCTCTTAGGGTAAAGTCTGATAAAGTTGCTAGACTAAAATTGACCAAAATGACGTAGCTTAGGGATTAAACAATGTAGTTTAGGTGACCAACGCATAGGGAAAACACCAAATGACCCCTGACTTAAAAGTTATCAGGGTCAACCGACGGAATTGACAGACGGACCGTGGATGGACCTACAGTTTGTCCTGGTCAACCGTCGTTAGGCTTCAGGGAGAAGGAATTTGGGGATCTAAACCACAACCTGGACCACGGACCGTGGTCCCACCTACGGTCCGTAGGTCGAGACTTGGCCAAAATTTTCCTTGATTCTTGGAGGAAGCTACAGGTGACCGTCCACGGACCCCACCTACGGTTCGTGGGTCAACCCAGGGTCCATAGATGGCCCCGTTGGTGGCACCTGCACCTCTTGAAATTTGCATTTCTGGTTTGTCTAGAGTACGGGGCGTGACATTATTTCCCTCTTAGAAACATTCGTCCTCGAATGAAGACTATACTAGTTGAATATGGAGGGAAAAAGCTGCAAACCCTATCACTAAGTACTGGAAACTGAAATCTGACTGAATTAGGTTCCAAGAACATACAAATACGCGGAAAATGCAAGTATAACTAAAGGAACAAGATACTAAGACTGAATTTACGTATGTGGAATTAGAAGGAAAGAGATGAGGATACTTGGTCTTTAGGCTACTTTTGCTTCCCAAGTAGCTCCTTCTACGGACTGACTCCTCCACAAAACCTTAACTGAAGCGACTTCTTTATTTCTCAACCTTCGAACCTGATGATCAAGAATTTCGAATGGCACTCATAAGTAAGACTATCCTTCACAACCACACTTTCAAATGTACTATAGATACTGGATCACCCAAACACTTTTTCAACAATGAAATGTGGAAGACCGGATGCACCGCTGCTAGTTCTGCTCGCAACTCTAACTCATAAGCCACTTTACCAACTCTTTTCAAAATCCTGTAAGGGCCTACAAATATAGGACCCTTTCTTGCCAAATCTCATCACCCCCTTCATATGTGATACTTTTAGGAAAACCCAATCATCAATTTGGAACTCCAAGTCCCTTTTCTTTACATCGGCATAAGACTTCTAGCGACTCTGGATTGTCTTAAGTCTATCTTCGATGAGCTGACATTTTTCCATAGCATCATGAACCTAATTTCGTCCTATCAAGGTTGCTTCACCTACTTCAAACCAACCAACTGGAGATCTATACCTATGCCTTTACATGGCCTCATAAGGGGTCATCTGAATATTGAAATGGTAGTTATTATTGTAGGCGAACTCTATAAAAGAAAGGTGATCGTCCCAACTACCTTTGAAGTTGATCACACAAGCTCTCAACATGTCCTCTAAGGTCTGAATGGTATGCTCTGTCTGACCATCCGTCTGTGGATGAAATATTGTGCCGAGGTTAACCTGAGTATCAAGACCTTTCTGAAATGACTTCTAGATATGAGAGGTAAATTGAGGACCTCTATCTGAGATGATAGACAAAGGAACCCCATGCAACCTATCTCATTAATATAAAGCTTGGCATAGTCCTCCGCCAAATCTGTAGTCTTCATAGCTAAAAAGTGAGTGGACTTAGTACTTGTGTCTACTATCACCTAAATGGAATCATGTTGTCCACGAGTACGAGGTAAACCTGTAATGAAGTCCATGTTTATTACTTCCCACTTCCATGTAGGAATGTTGATCTCTTGTGTCATACCTCTTGGTTTTTAATGTTCTACCTTCACCTGCAGATAATTAGGGCCCTTAGCGACAAAATCTGCTATATCTCTTTTTATGCCATTCAACCAATAGACTTTCCGCAGATTAGGGTACATCTTAATGGCACCTGGATGAATAGAATATCTATAGCTATTGGCTTCTATGAGGATCTGCTGTCTCAACTAACCCACCTTAGGAACACATAAACGACCCTGATAGCGAAATTCACCATCTCCCTCTTAGGATAAAACCTCAACTTTCTACTGATGAAGTGCACCCTTCAGTTGAAGCAATATAGGATCACTGTCTTGTCTTTCCTTAACCTCCACTACCAATGAAGATTCAGACCCATTCTGAACTGTTACACCACCGTCTGATATGCTCATAAGGCAAACTCCTAAGCGAGCAAGCCGGTGAACATCCTTCGCTAATTCCTTCGTTTCTTCTTCAACATATGCTACACTACCCATAGAGAGTCTTCTAAGAACATCAGCTACTACATTGGCCTTACCAGGATGGTAATGCACATTCATATCATAATACTTAAGGAACTCAAGCCATCTCGTCTGGTGATGATTCAACTATTTCTGGGTTAACACATACTGAAGGCTGTTATGGTCTATAAACACCATACAAGTAATGTCTCCAAATCTTTAAGAGAAAATACTACGACTGTAAGCTCGAGGTCATGAGTCGGATAGTTCTTCTCATGCACCTTAAGCTTTCTAGAAGCATAAGCAATAACCTTACCTCGCTGCATCAACACACATACTAGGCTGACTCTAGATGCATCGCAATAGATCAAATAACCTATTCGCTAAATTCTATATGCCCCAGGAAAGCAACTGATTGCAACCAAAAATTGCATTTGCTGAACTTAGCGAATAACTGGCGATCTTTGAGAGTTTGCAGGACAACCCCCAAATTGGTCGCATGTTCTTCCTCATTATTAGAGTAAGTAAGGATATCATCAATAAAGACGATAACGAACAAGTCCAAATAATACTTGAACACCTTGTTCATCAAGTCCATAAAAGGTATAAGAGCATTGGTTAGTCCAAATGACATAACTACAAATTCATAATGACCATACCGAGTGCTGAAGGCTATTTTCGAAATGTCACTATCTCTGACTCTGAGCTGATGATAACCGGATCTGAGGTTTATCTTCAAAAAATGACTAGCCCCTAAAGTTGGTCGAACAAGTCATTAATCCTGGGGATAGAGTACTTATTCTTGATTGTGACTTTGTTCAACTGTCGATAGTTAATGGACATCTTGAGAGACCCATCTTTCATTTTCATGAACAACACTGATGCACCCATAGGGAAATACTAGGTCTGAGAAAGCCCTTATCTAAGAGGTCCTTCAACTGCTCTTTCAATTATTTAAGCTCAACTAGAGCCATTTCGTAAGGAGGAATAAAAATAGGCTGGGTATCTAGGAGGAGATTAATTCAAAAGTCAATTTCCCTTTTGGGAGGAACCCCGGGAAGATCTTCTGGAAACACTTCTAGGAACTCATTAACTACTGGAACTGACTCAAGAGTTGGGGTTTTTGAAGCTGGAATCCTTAACCTGAACTAGATGATAAAGATACCCTTTAGAGATCAGCTTTCTGGCCTTAAGATAGGATATGAATCGACCCATAGGCACTGAGCTACAACCCTTCCATTCTAAGAGTGGTTCACTTGGAAATTGAAAACGAACAATCCTAGTTCTACAATCGACTGAGGCATAACAGGAATGTAACCAATCCATGCTTAGAATGATATCAAAGTCTACCATTTCTAACTCTACAAGATCTGATGAGGTATTTTTTTGAGAGACTGTGACAGGGAAATTTATGTATATCCGTCTAGTTATAACTGCGTCCCCAACTGAAGTAGAGATTGAGAAAGGTTCTGAAAGAGTTTCTGGACTGACATCAAAGTTTACTGCTATATATGGAGTTACAAAGGAAAGAGTAGCCCCTGGATCTAACAAAGCATAAACATCCAAATGAAAGACTCGCAATGTACCAGTAACCACATTAGGAGAATATTCCTGGTCCTAGTAAGCCTGGAGAGCATAAAACCTATTCTGGTGTTGACCGCCACCTATACCAGAAGTAGTACCCTGCTGAGTAGGGTGACCTGCTCGTGCTACTGAAGCTATAGACTGAGCCCTACTAGTGTTACCTCCTTGTCCCTATTTAGAAGAAGTGTAATCTCTCAATCTGTGACCAGCTTAACCACACCGAAAACATCCATCCTTCCCTGTAAGATGCTTGCCCGGATGGTTCTTACCACACTTTGGACAAGTTGGGTAGGTTCTAGTACCTGAAACACTCCCATGAGAATTATAGCCTGATGCCCTACCTTTCTGATCTTTTCGAAATCTGGGGGATGGAGCACTAGCTAATAAAGGTGTTGGAGCTGAAGACTTTTGCTGAAAATGCAAGCGATTTCCACCACCCGATTTCTGATGAGAGTACTCATAATTCCCCATTCTAGCCTTGTTGTTGTCCGTAACATGTTCCCTAAGCTTATCTCCCTCAACCTGCTGAGCATGAGTTATGATCCTAGAGATACTCATATCCTCCAACAGCATAGCATTTCTACACTCTGTCTTTACCAAGTCAGATACCCCAAAAATAAACTTACTCATTTGTTCCCTAGGATCGACAACTATATGTGGAGCATACCTGGAGAGCTGGGTGAACTTAAGTCCGTACTCTTGGATTGACATCGAACCTTTCCACAAATTCATGAATTCTTGAGCTTTTGCCTCTCTCAACTCTCTTGGAAAGAACTTGTCCAGAAAAGCTCCGGTAAAACACTCCCATGTCACAGGAGCTGCATTCTCACCCCTATTTTCCTTCCATTGAGTGAACCAAATGTGAGCTACATCCTTGAGCTGGTAGGACACAAAATCTACCCTATCATTTCCAGTTACTTGCATCACTCTAAAGATCTTTTTGACCTCATCAATAAAAATTTTGGGGTCTTCACTAACTCGGGACCCTAGTAACTCAGGCGGATTCATCCTAACAAAATCCCAGATCCTAGCTGCCACTGACCCACCACTAGCATTTGCAGGAACTGGAACCTGCTGATTGTTCTGGTTGGCTACTCTTAGAGCCAAAAGTTGAATGACGTTCCAAAAATCTGCATTCGAAACCTAATGGTCTGGGATTGGAGGAGCTGTGCTAGCATTGCGGGCATTAGTATTCCTTATGTAACCTCTTCGAGGAGGCATGATATGAAAGTCATAACGTCGAGTTAGAAAGGAGATCATACCCACAGACGATAAGAATAACAAGAAAAATAACTTTTTCCTAAAACATTTTGTAGCCTCTCCCTCATAGGTGTGGCGCGCTTCACACTCATGAAAGAGACTCTACTTAGTGCTGCTTTTTAGACATCCTAGGACTCTCAAACCTAAGGCTCTAATACCAAGTTTGTCACCCCCTAAGGCTACCCTCTTGACGTAAACATAGGACTTACGATCACGAGTGTCCTCAAGCTAACCCTACTGGCATATCATAAGCATACTAAGATAAACTAAAATAAGAAATACTGTGCGGAAGGTTAAAAGATGATATAAACTAAAATGTGGAATACTCAATACTATCTGAATATATAAACTGTGAGTTTAATGACTACTGAAAGATCAAACTCCAAGATAAAACTGAATCTAACTATGTCTGAATAAAAGTGTCTAACTGACTAGAGATGCTGGGACATGCCCCCAGCTAACTCTAGCAAAATTGAAACTAAAAAAATTAAGTACAAGGAAACATGTATGTCCTCCTCAAAGAATAAGGACTCACCCTGATACTGCTGAATTGGAGATCGGGAACCGATCTATGTGTGATCTGAAGGCTGAGGACCTGAACCTACATCACGAGAAGATGTAGCGCAGAGTATGCGTCAGTAATTGAAAGGTATCGAGCATGCCTGTTAGGATAAAGCTGAACAACATATTTAAAACTAAAATAAACCATATTGATCAATGATATAAGATGAACATCAAGAATATACTGAACATGAACTAAACTGAATGCAATGACCAAGTTCATAACATACTAAAACTGAATATTGAAATATAATTGGTAACCTGGTTAATGCACTAGAATCTGACTTTGGGAGCTACTAATAACCGACATAAAACCACATGAGCTAAACGTGGAGTTCGATGTATACTCCTCATTGAAAGGACCTAATATACCTTGTCAAGGATATAGAGGCATGACTAGCGTGATCACTAAATATGATTCCCACAGAGGGGACTTAACCTACGTGGGCACGTAGTTCTAGGACTATAAGGGTGAACCTACGGGGGCACGTAGTTCTGGGACTATGTGGGTGACTCACCCTACTCCAACTCAGTATTAAGCCTACTAACAATAGAATGTATAAAATACAACATAACTGAAATAAATTGGATAGCTCGAGGTTCTGACATGCTTACTAAAAATACAACATTAAGTACTGATAATGAAACATTTGAAAATTGATGCATGTATATCTGTATAAACTGGCCTAGAAGGTGTAATTCAGGAACTAAACAAATCAACACATCTAGGGTTCTGAATCTAGGGTTCTGAATTTCATGCAAGACACTAAGCAACATTGTTAAGAAATAATGATAATCTGACTTGGAGTATTCTAACAGTTAAATCACAACAATTATATGAAGTTCTAGAAACCCTAGGTCTAAGCAATATTTAGGGAATCAAGATTCTAACTGAAATCTAGGGACCTAATAGATGAAAGGAATCGACTAGTGAAATCCCACATACTTGATGATGAATTTCATGGAAAAATCTTTCAATTTAGGGACTGGAACTGGAGGAAACCTTGTTGCATTCTTGGAGAGGGTTGGTTTACTACATTCTCCTTTTTGCTCTAAGTATTTCTGAGTTTTTGGTGAATGAATCACTTAATGTAAAGTCTGATTAAGTTATTATACTAAAACTGATCAAAATGATATAAATTAGGGGTTAAACGACGTAGTTTATGTGTCCAAAGTATACGAAAAAGAGCAAATGACCCCTAACTTAAAAGTTGTCGGGGTCAACCGACAGACCTGACAAACGGATTGTGGATGAACCTACTGTCCGTCCTGGTCAACCATCATTTGGCTTTAGAGAGATGGAATTTTGGGGTCTGAACCACGGTTTGGACCATGGACCGTGGTCCCACCTACCGTCCGTAGGTCCTGGCATAGGTCCAGTCTTGGCCAAAAATTTCCTTGGTTCTGGGAGAAAGCTGTAGGTGACCATCCACGGAACCCACCTATGGTTTGTGAGTCAACCTACAGTTCGTAGGCGGCCGCGTTGGTGGCTCAAACATTCGTCCTCGAATGAAGACTAAACTAGTTGAATTTGGAGGGAAAAGGCTGCAAACCCTATCACTAAGTACTGGAAACTGAAATCTGACTGAACTAACTTCAAAGAACATGCAAAATACACTGAAAATGCAAGTATAACCGAAGGAAAAAAATACTAAGACTAAATTTACGTATGAGTATCTGAAAGACTGGAGAAGAATTATTACATCAACCTGGAATGGAATCAGAAGGAAAAAGATGAGGATACTTGGCCTTCATGGTTGCTTCTGCTTCCCAAGTTGCTCCCTTTACGGACTGACTTCTCCACAAAACCTTAACTGAAGTGACTTCTTTGTTTCTCAACCTTTGAACCTGATGATCAAAAATTTCAAATGGCACAGCCTCATAAATGAGACTATCCTTTACAGCCACACTTTCTAATGGTACTATAGATGCTGGATCACCCACACACTTTTTCAACAATGAAACGTGAAAGACCGAATGCACCGCTGCTAGTTCTGCTGGCAACTCTAACTCATAAGCCACTTTACCAACTCTTTTCAAAATCCTGTAAAGGCCTACAAATCTAGGACTGAGCTTCCCTTTCTTGCGAAATCACATCAGCCCCTTCATAGGTGATACTTTTAGGAAAACCCAATCATCAATTTGGAACTCCAAGTCCCTTCTCCTTACATCTGCATAGGACTTCTAATGACTCTGGGTTGTCTTAAGTCAATCTTTGATAAGCTGAACTTTTTCCATAACATCATGAACCGAATTTGGTCCTATCAAGGCTGCTTCATCTACTTCAAACCAACTAACTAGAGATCTACACCTATACCCATACATTGCGCTAGAAGGGGTAATTTGAATACTAGAATGGTAGCTATTGTTGTAGGCGAATTCTATAAGAAGAAGGTGATCGTCCCAACTACCCTTAAAGTTGATCATGCAACCTCTCAAAATTTCCTGTAAGGTCTGAATGGTACGCTCTGCCTGACCATCCGTCTATGGATAAAATGTTGTGCTGAGGTTAACCTGACTACCAAGACCTTTCTGAAATATCTTCCAGAAATGAGAGGTAAACTGAGGACCTCTATCTGAGATGATAGACAAAGGAACCCCATGCAAGACTATCTCATTAATGTAAAGCTTGGCATAGTCCTCCACCGAATTTGTAGTCTTCACAGCCAAAAAGTGAGTGGACTTAGTAATTCTGTCTACGATCACCTAAATGGAGTCATGTTGTCTACGAGTATGAGGTAAACCTGTAATGAAGTCCATGTTTATCACTTCCCACTTCCATGTAGGAATGTTGATCACTTGTGTCATACCTCTTGGTTTTTGATGTTCTACCTTCACCTGCTGACAATTAGGGTACTTAGCCACAAAATTTGCTAGATCCCTTTCCATGCCATTGAACCAATAGACTTCCCACAAATCATAGTACATCTTAGTGGCACCTGGATAAATAGAATATCTGGAGTTATAGTCTTTTATGAGGATCTGGTTTCTCAACCCACCCACCTTAGGAACACATAAACGACTCTGATAGTGAAGTACACCATCTTCTCCTTGGGAGAAAACCTCAACTTTCTGTTGATGAACTGCACCTTGGCCAGATGATCATATTAATTTATCTTTAATATAAACTAAAATTTGTAGACTAAGAATATTAAGATAATGCAATTGAGAGAAGAAAACAGTTATGCTTCTAAGTAATTATAACTCAACAATCGAGAATGCAGTTATGCATCTGTATTCAGATTAATAAATTTCAACAACAAAATATGTGAGAAAACTATAGCATGTAACCATATATTAAAAAAATATTTTAAAGTAAGTATAAGTTAATAAAAGAGACCGTGCTAGAACCAGAAGACTCGATGCCTAATATCTTTCCCCTCAGTCAATAGAATTCTTCACCCAGTCATTTAGTTTTGTAGACCAAATAAAGAGTCGTTTCTTTTTTATTAGGGATTCAAAAAGGTGAGTTGAAACACCATAGCTCAATTTCAAGTGGCGACAACAAAAAAACTAATCTTTAATCAACACCGACACTTTAATTGGAAAAACTCTTTTCGGTTGGGCAAAAAGGGTGTGACATCTCTGACGACTCTACTGGGGACTATAATTAGATTCGATCATCTTTTTGACCAACATTTGCATGTGTATATGTTATTTGTAAATATCACTTGGGAGGCCTTGATTGTTGACCGACTTGAGTTTCCTCTATGATAAATTCTTGGGATAAGGGTCTAAAAAATACCCTAACTTTGGTCGAATTTGCTGTTGCGATACTAAACTTTCATGAGGACATATTACCTCCCTAGAATATTTAATACTATATTTTAAACATATATATTTGCCCACGTGGACATAAAAAATGATGCAAAATTATAAATAGTAATGTGTCCACGTGGACACTTATATACCTTTAAAATACACTATTAAATAGTTCAGGGGTAAAAAATACACTATTAAATAGCCTAGGGAGGTAATAGAATCTCATGAAAGTTTAGTATCGCAACAACAAATTCGACCAAAGTTGAGGTATTTTTCAAACCCTTATCCCTAAATTCTTTAATATTTATACTTTTTTTTTTATTATTATTATTATTATTATTATTATTATTATTACTTTTATTATTATTATTATTATTATTATTATTATTATTATTATTATTATTAATAATAATATTTTCCTCTTCCTTAAAAAATCAAATGAAATATAAATTAATATAAATCTTTTGACTAATTTTCGTCATTTATAAAAATTAATAGAGAACTTTTTTGCAAGTAACATAATTATAAATTTATTTATTTTTACCATTTAATTTAGTCAAAACTATATATATACGTCCCCATCAAACTCTTTTCTTAGCTAACATATTCGATTTGGGCATCAAAATACTCACAAACAATCTAGTTTCATTTCTATCTAAAGTAGTCAATTTTGGCCTAAATATACTCACCAATCTAGTTTCTTGTCTATCTAAAGTATTCGATTAGAGCCTAAAATTTCTCACCAATAACATAGAGGTTTGACCGTTACATATTACTTATCTTGACTTGAAATTATCATGTTCATGTGGGATAAACAGGTTTAGAGCACGTTCGCCCTAAAATTAATCATTTTTATTATATATGTAGTTATTTATTTTGTAAAATAAACGAACCCTTTAATATATGGGCGTGTTTGCCAATATATCCCTAATAATGGGTTGGAATTTCTAATAATTTTTTAGCAAAGTCAATTTCAAGAGTTTTAATTTTCTTATTTTTACACAAAAAAAATCTTTATTAAGCCATATATATCACCACCTATATTTGCTCGATATTTTAATTATATGAGAATAATCATGTTAAAAGTATGTCACCTTCAACATTTTCTTTGATTTATCTACAAGCATTATTGATTAAAATTCATAATAGTTAATTCTAATAATAGATTTAGTTGAAATTATTATTTTTCTCTTTTAATCTTAATATTAAAAGTGCATTTACTAGAGATTGTTTTGTGATTGAACTCTTACAATAAACATTTGTCAACAATTTTTCATATACAATCATCTTCACCATATGCACCCTTTACATGAGCATCATCCCCAAGTTTATAAATGAGATTGTCAACCAATGCATGGGTAAAATGAAACTTGGCCTAGATTAATTGGTTGGAATCAACTTGGCAATTTAAACTAATAGGTGCACCATTTTCATTCATGGTATACTTTATAATATATCGATGAGGTCACTTATCCCTAGCTTCATTATCTACAACACTTTCGCCGTAAAACACACAATCCTACTCCTCATTCACCTACACAACAAATCTTCTCACCTTCTTTTGATAAGATGATTCATCGTTCAAACTATCACATACAATATCCTCATCTTCTACTAACTCATGATCGTCACAATTTTCAACCAGAAAACCTTCCACTACCTCATCCACATGTGTATCCACATTTTCCACTACTACTGCATGTTGGTTAGAAGATTTCGATGACTCTGCCTGAGATGTTTTCCATTTGCTCGTCATTGCTAGGTAGGAGGGATTAGGATATATTTGTGACACATAAAAGTAAGTGTCACTCCCCGAGCCTACAACCTGGGCGTACCTGGCACTCGAAAACCAATACTAGCCCCATGGAAACCCTTGGCCTGGCTCAACTCTCAGCGGAAGACTTACTCACAAATAGATGAACTCAAAACCAAAACTTTACTCATTGTCTTAAAAGAAATAACTCATAACATATTAAAACATTCAGTGTCCAAAGAAGTCAACTCAAGTCTTAAACATTAACAATAGAATGGAAAAGACTCATCAAAACACTACTTTCTACGAAGCCTCTAATAACTATGATAGATGTCGAGACAAGACCCACGACCTCCTAACAAGACTGAAAGTAAATATGGAAATCCTCCAGAAGAAAGAAGGCGCACCAAAACAACTCTAGGACTGCAAGTGGTATCAATGGAGCACTTATTGATGACCCTGGTTTCTTGTATGTGAATCATCAAACATGCATGCCAAATGGTGTTAGTACATGGATTGTACGAGCTTGCAAGGGGAATTCTAAAGCACATACATAAGCTTGAACTAATAAAAAGGAAGAACATACTCATCTCATCTCAACTCAACTCAACTCAACTCAACTCAAACTCAGGAATACTCAAGGATACTCAAACTCAGAAGTACTCAACTCAGTTCAATATAAAAGCAACAATAAATATGCTTTTTAAGGAAAGCTTTTAAAATATTAGATAATGACACAATGTATGTAAAACTACAATAATAACTCATTTACTCTTATTTGGGAGATTCTCTAACCCACAACCATCACTATGAGTTATGTGATGATACAACGTCTTGCCCATGCTGCCATACATGTCCTATACCTTGCCGGAGTATAGGACATCCTCACCAAAGTGGATCCACTAAGCTATGCTAAAAACAATAAGGAATCATCTAAAAAGTATGACCCTTTACCCATGTTGGCATACATGGTTTATGAAGACTTTGTGTTGTCTAAACTCGTCCCCATATCGGTGCTCAATACTACTCCCAAAAATATAACCAATGCTCATAAGTTTAGAAACATTTCCTCATCCTCAACTTTGATATTATTCTTCAAAAGATTCTCTTATAAGAGATAGTGCTCAAAAACTCCTCATTAACTCATTTGAAAATCAAGGTTTCCTCTCATTTTAAATGTAAAAGCATTTACTCTTAGGAATACTTAGTTCCCATATATAATTTTGAAAAAATGAAATTCAACTCTCCTCATCCTCATACTCAAGTCTTAAAGTATATTTTTAAAGTTTGCAAAAGACTTCTCAAATGACTAAAAAGAACTCCCCCAAACTTTACTCTTAACTTTATCTTGAATTTGAAAATGTGAATTCAAGAATTATTATTTGGATATACGGATTACTCAATGATTAGATGTAGTTTGGATAGTTGTAATCAGGAAAAGAGCAGGGATACATTTTAGAATAACTTAGACGAAACAAACGACAAAAAAAGATTGGGGACAAGTGACCCTGGCGCATTCCTGGCGACCCTGTCACATTCCTGGCATGGAGCGAAAGCCCATCAACTTCAGAGAGTGAATTTTGGCGCATTGCAAGTGTGGAGCGCCAGCCTCCTTGGCGTATTAGTGGCATATCGCGCCACCCCTCCCCCAGAACAATCTGATGAATTTTCTTCTCGATTTTCTGCCCTAATGCACCTAGAATAGATTGTTTTCCTTAAAATTCACTTAGATTCGTAAACACAACAAAAGTAAATGATAATCTACTCAAAATCTCTCAAGAAAAACCCTTAAAAATAGGATTCTCACCTCAAGAACTCATCAAACCCCAACAATAAAAATTGAAATATGAAACCTCAAGAAACTCATCAAGAAAACTCAAAACACGAAATCTTATGAACAATTTCGCCTAGGAAAGTCATGATTGGCATGAGGGTGAACTAAACCATCGCTATGAAAACTTACATACCTCGAAAGGATTGAATCCTTGGTGAAATTTCTCAACGTTCGCACGAAATCTTGAACGCTTGAAGTTTTTCTCCCTTTTCTCCTCTCAAACTTTGCCCAAGCTTTCCAAACGTTTCTAGACTTTAGAGTAATCTAATTTTAATCAGCTTTGACCCCTAATTTTGGTGTAAAAACGTGTTGAGTAGGTGGGGTAAGGAAAAGACCAAAATACCCCTCCATAATTCGGATGAATTTCCTTAACTGGACAAGCTGAACTCAAATAGACATATCTCCCTAATCTGAACTCAAAATTTAGCAAACTCAGTGGTGTTGGAAAGAGGACTCGAAGATCTTTTGTTTGATAACTTATGGGCCACTTAACCCATCTTGTGGTGGAAGTTATGGTTGTTTGAACTTGACCCAAAACATCACAATTTAAGACTAACTTGCCAAATTCTCAATTTAGCTATTTCTAGTTTAGCTCTTTCTAAAACTAAGGTGTTACAATATCTCTCCCTTGGGATCATTCGTTCTCGAATGAGATTACTCTAAGTAGAAATGAGGGTGGAAACATCTACACCCTACTCAAACACCCAATATACAATTTAACACAACTTAGCATTTCAATTTAAAGAATACCAAGAAAAGAATTAGTACCTTAATTTGGAATTTCTCTAGAATCAAAGAGATGTGGGTATCTCTTCTTCATATCCTCCTCAACCTCCCTAGTAGCTTCCTAAAAAAACTGATTCCTCCATATGACCTTGACTGATGCAACCTCATTGGTTCTTAACCTGCAAACCTAACGATCCAGAATCTGAACGGGTATCTCCTCATAAGATAGGTTGTCTTTAATACCAATATTCTCAGTAGGTATGATAAGTGTAGGATGCCCATAAACTTCTTGAACATCGAAAATGTAGAATATCGGATGGACTGCTGCTAACTCTGGCAGTACCTCCAACTCATAAGCTACATTGACAATTCTCTTGGATATCCTGTAAAGACCAATATACTGGGAACTAAGTTTCCCTTTCTTACCAAATCTCATAACACCTTTCATGGGTGAAACCTTCAAGTAAACTCAATCATCCACTTCCAACTCCAAGTCTCTTCTCCTTACATATGTATAGGATTTCTGAAGACTTTGTGTTGTTTTCAACCTTTCCTGAATGATCTTCACTTTCTCCATAGCTTAATGAACCAGTTTTGTCCTATCAACCCAGCTTCACCAGCCTCAAACCATCCAATAGGATATCTACATCTCCTCCCATAAAGAGCCTCATAGGGAGCCATCTGGATCCTAGAGTGATAACTATTGTTGTAAGGAAATTCTATGAGAGGCAAGTGTTCATCCAAATTACCCTTGATATCGATCATACACGTCCTCAACAAATCCTCTAAAATTTGAATTGTGTAGTATGCTTGACCATCAGTTTGAGGGTTAAAAGCAGTACTAAGGATCACCTTTAAACAAAAATCTTTCTTCAAACACTTCCAAAATTGTTCGGTGAATCTCGCAGTTCTATCTGAAATGATAGACACTGGAACTCCATGAAGTCCGACTATCTCTTGAATATATAATCTGGAATAATCCTCTGGTGCATAGGTAGTCTTTATCAGCAAAGGTTGGGCTGATTTAGTCAAATTATTTCCGAGACAAGTAAATAAAGGGAGGGGGGTGGGGTTGTGTAAGCAAATAACCAATTGTTGATCAAGTAACAAGTGAGCAGGATTTAAACTTTTGTTTATTAATAGGAGAAAGAAAGTAGGGTGTAAGTGTTCCCTATAAGCTCTTAATACGGTAATCCTAATAATAGTAATCCTTTCCTAGTGTTTTACATGCAAAGTTGGTAAGTTAGGTATCCCTAAGTGTTTCGTCCTCCAAATAGGGAATTTCACTATGCACCTTGTTCCGGCTATGAGTGTATACTTTACTAACCCTTAACTTTACCTCAGATTAGACATCCAATAAATGTATGTCTTAGTTTTCACCCTCGCACCAATTGACATTAGACTATTAGATAGCATCCACTAAATCACTGTTGTTAATTCTTTTCTAATTAACTACCTCCTTGGTCCGACAAGTAGCAACGAGGCGAGTTCTAATGTTGGCCACCGTTAAAAAGACTTCTAAGCGAAAGAATTAACAATACATGCATAAACATTATTCAAGAATCACTAAACCATTTTAGGTCAACGGCCACACTAAATCTGGACAATGCTTGTAAAGTGTTGCCTAAAATACTTTTGGGAACGCTTTAAAAGCATAGCCCAAGTTTTTAACTTTTGGCTTCAATAGTATTGAAAGCACTTGTAAAGTGTTGCCTAAAATGGTATAGGCTACATTTTATAAGTGTTGTTATAGTATGATATAATTGGCAACACTTATTTGCATATATGACCACACTTTTAAAATGTCCTATTTTTATAATTGTAAAAACAACACATTACAACTGTTGCTTAGAATTTTCACTAAAATTTTAACTCTCTCTCCAACATTTTTAACTCTCCCTCCCATTTTTATTGGCCAAAAATAATAATTCATAAAACATTAATAATTAATAAAACATTAATCACAAAAATGACATACTACTTTTCTCTTTTTTCTGAAGAACGACACACTACTTTTCTCTGGAGAACTGAAGAGCAAGCTGAAGAACATTGAGTTGAAAAAGAGTGAGCTGAAGAGTTGAAACCCCAAATTAGAATCGAAGAATTGATGAACAGCTGAAGATCGCTTTTCTCACGGAACCGCTGGAAAGCTGAAGATCGAAAATAGAGTTGAAGAGCACTTGTACGATTCCATTTTTCTCGCTCCATTTTTAGTCTTTCAGATTCAATTACTTTTTTGTTTGTTTGTTGATTCATTGTATTCACTTTAGTGTTAATCTCTTGAAACTTCATTGTTGAAATCCCTTTTTGGGATGTGGGTTTTTGTGCTTTTGCCATTCTTGTTTTACTGATAGGTTAAATTACATGGGTGCAAAGTTTGAGCTGGAGTAGGTTCATGTATTTTGCATTCACTTCAGTGATAATCTGTTGAAACTTCATTGTGAATAATCTGTTTTTGGGATGTGGGTTTGTTTGCTTTTACCATTCTTATTGTTCTAATAGCTTAAATGACATGAGTATAAAATTTAAGCTGGAGTAGATTCATGTATGTGGTATTCACTTCAATGTTAATCTCTTCGAAGCTCATTGTGAAAACCTTCTTTTTTTTGTGTGAGAATGGTAACTCGATTGTGACAATTCCTTTTTGGGATGTGGTTTTTTTTTTCTTTTAAAATTCCTTGTTGTTCTATTTGTTTAAGTTGCATAGGTATAGGATTTGAGCTGGAATGAGTTCATGTATCTAGTATTCACTTCAGTGCTAATCTCTTCAATGTTCATAGTGACAATGTCTTTTCCGGATGTGGTTTTTTCTTTCTTTTTCCTTTCTTGTCGTTCTGTTAGTTTAAATTACATGGGTTAGAATTTGGGCTGGAATAGGGACAATATATTGATGCATTCTGCCAACCACAAATTTGATAGGCCTGGCGAAGTTGAAGCCTCCATTCAAAAGAGACGGAGCAACAACTACAGGTACTAATTTCCCACTATGTTAAAATATTTATTCTATTTCGAATTTGGAACTTAATGCTAATTACATTATCTTTCTAGGGAATTCTAGCTAGGTCAGTGATGGTGCGGCTACAGTGCTTCTCATGAAGAGAAGTATAGTTATGCAGAAGGGACTTCCAATTCTTAGTGTTTTCAGGTAAGCTATATTCTTTGAATAAATAGAGATTGTTCTTTTGTGGTTAGTACTGTCCATCATGATGCTCAATATACACTATTAGTCGGATAATTCCTAACTATATTCAAGCAGTAGCTATTATGTGCTAACAAAGTCAAATATGCTTTTAAAAGGTAACAATAATATGCCCTTTAAGATAGAAGGGGAAATCAACAACATAATCGGTTGGTATTTTATCTCAATCTTGAATCCACGTTCTTCTTTCATTGTTCTCTTTTTCCATTTTTGTAGATGCAGAAATAGCAATGTTTTTAGATACAAATAAACTAACTTTAGCACGAGTTTTGATGCTACTATTTTCATTAACAAGATTTGTGACTACATCAACTTCCCATTCAATGATACCATTGGCTTCTCAATAGTTCTAAGCATCTTTGTGACTCTTCAGCTTATTAGCAAGATGAGGCAAAGCTCTAGCATCACAATCAGTTGTTGGTGCTCCGACTATACATAAAATTGAAAATATAAAGAAGTCGTCTGATAGATGCAAGAGTTAATAACTACACAGTATGTTATTTATATTTCACATTTCCACTTCCTCTGTTATTTATATGTCATATTCACACTATTATTATTTAGATAAAAACTATTCGTCGCGTGCAATATAGGTGTATCGGAACCTTCTTTACACTTGCTTATGCTTTGTGGTTTATTATCTTTAGGGAGTACTCAGGACCATCCCTTAGCTACTATATCAACAACTTTAAGCCCATGAAAGTAGTCCAAGCCTCAGCACAGTTGCCACAAATATTGTGTTGTTATAGTGGTCTCAATAATTTCTTTCTTTCTTTTGGAGACAGATACAACTCTCCAGAAGATAACGTTAAGCAGTTGTAAGCATACAATGTAGTCATTCTGAACTCGCTCACTCTAGTTTGGATGAATAATATGACTGATTTGTTGAATATTGTTTTATTTTAGATACACACTTTGTATAACTAAGAAATATTGTAAGATGCTAACTTTGGAGATATTGACTTCATCAACTGCACATTCACTATCTTCTACCATCTTTCTACGTGTAACTCTTTAGGATATTTTGATTATCGTCGTGTGGCTTCTTTGATTTGTATGTCTCTTTATTAGGTAGTTTTTTTTTTTGCTTCTAAAAACTACATGTTGAGCATTCATTTAGGTAGCCTTCAGCTGTGATATGTGTTGCAAAGTTAAAAGTTGTAGTCTTTGCTT